>AYEL01082983.1:0-46834 GCA_000484575.1 Olivierus martensii | reverse complement strand
ACTTTTTAAATTTTTGACACGCCAGCAGAAAAAGGTTCGCCACCCCTGTCCTATATGATTAAATGTAGTACACCCAATTCTGTTTTTACACAATAGATATGTGTCCGAAGAATACAGTATATTTTTTATACGTATCTATGGAAAAATTGAAGATTGCTAATTTTTTAGATCTGGAACCAAAAATAATACAATAAACCACATGAAAAATCATATTAGAATCTTATCATTTTTATACCTTTTATAAATATATAAGGTATAACCTTATATATTTTAATATATAAGGTAAATTATCATTTGAAAAGAAAAATAACATATTATTAATTCATAAACACAAAAATTAGGCAAAATAATATGAGTTATACATAGCAAGATTTTATTCAATTTAAAGAAAAATAACATATTATTAATTCATAAACACAAAAATTAGGCAAAATAATATGAGTTAAAATTGAATAAAATCTTGCTATGTATGTCACTTCCAACAATAAATGCATATATTAGCAGTGATATTGCTATCTTATGCAATCACTTAAAATATCTTGGTCATTGTCTTCTTGCCCCATTGACAAAATTTTTTCTGTAATCTCTTGAATAAAATTAGCACTAGTTTCTTGTGGTGCTGATGTTTCAGTCAATTTAAGAACAAATTCAGTTATCAATTGTTCTGTTCCTGTTTTGGCCAGACTATTATATAATTCTCTTTAAGACGACACCATTAATGACTTAAAATCACATTTAAACTTTCCAGCTCATTCCTGATTAGGATCACGTTTGACAAAATGGTTTGAAAAGTATAACTTATCAAGTTATCATTTATTTACTTTTCAGCAAATTAATAAATTTATATATACATGAATTTTATTTTAACTTTTATAAAATTTTTCATGCTATTAAACATCAAACTCAAAATGCTGACAAAACAAATTCCATATTGAAGTTATAATTAGGGAAATTTCCCAGAAATTTCTAATCGGAACCAAACACGTGGAAGTGAATAATGCAAAGCAAGTATCGCATTCACTGTAATATGAAAAAATTTTTTCTTAGAATTTGAGTCAATTGTGTTAAATTTTTTATAATTCATGTTAAATCAAAATCATGTAAAACAGAATTGATTATTTGTATTCAATCTGCATCCAAACTTTCAAACTAGTAACTGAAAATTAGAATGAATATTGAATTATTGGGATTCTGCTGTGCTAGAAAATGTATCAGCTGATAAAAATACTGTACCATATATTGATAGCAATGGATTGTTTAATAAATCATGTTTGAATCCAATTGTATTATTTTACAATTTTCCTGTAATTGCAGCTCAATAATATAAATTTAAATATGTTATATATCCATAAAGTTCTCTTATAATTTATTTGAATATAAAAGTGACATTAATTATAAAATTTTATTTTTAGGGAAAAAAGGAAATCTAACAGAAACTTCATATCCAGTCATCTTGTCCATTCTATTGACAGTTCCTGCCATTCTCGGTGTAGTGCACTTCTTAGAATGGCAGACATATGTACTGAAATTGGATGTCATACTTTGTGCTATTCAGCTTACCATCCACAGTTTTCAAACATTGTTTGCCCTATTTGTCATTGTTAGATTTATGAGGTATTATTTTTAAAAATATCATTTATTTACTAGATATTTTCATTCTCTAATTAACTGATCTTTTTAATTCAGGTCAACTCAAGTAACTTGATGTTAACCATTAAATCTCACAAGAATATGCATTCCATCATTATTCACAAGATAAATGCAGTTTTATATATTTGTAGCTAATTAATTTTGTATTAAGTAAATAAAGATTCACACTTTTATATATATTTAAATAAATACTTGTTTAATTATTGATGCTTTAATCTACGATACTATATTTGAAGCAATTCTTGGACATTTAAAAATCTTTATCATATCTCTTAAGAGGCAATTAAAATTACAAATATTGCAGTAATTTCTTGCTGTTGATATTGAAAAAGGAAAATAAATTTGATTTCCTTTTTAAATATATTGATATTAAATGCATATGTTCACAATTAATTTTTTTGAGAATTTTTTCTGATTATCAGGGAGAATTTTTCCCAACTACACTGGGTAAACCAGATTAGGAGTCTGAATTTATATGCTGCTACAAAATTTTATTTATAATACTATATGTTGTATTTTTAATTTTCTGTACTATTAGATTATATCAATAAAAATACGTACTTTATCAGACATTATGTAATAGAGAATACATCCTATAAACAATTTCATCCCCTAAGAGTTTTTTTATCAATTAGTAGATAAAATTCAGAATTGCATGTTATAAGATGGCTACTTCATATATAAATTATTTTGCCATTTTAATAAGGGATAATTTATGCTATATTTTCCCTAAACAATACTGATCATTTTTATAAATGTAAATTGTATTTTTTTTATACTTAAATTGTAATCAGAAAAATATATAATAGTGATAAAGAACAATTTATCTTGTTATGCACTAACAGAAGCCAGAAATTCATCTTTTTCAAAAAAAAAAAAAAAAAAGAAGCCAGAAATTCATCTTTTTCAAAAAAAAATTAAAAAAGATATTACTTTATGATTTATTGATTTTTCTATAATACTGCCTTGTATTCAAGATAATTTTTAATAATGCAATATTTTATCATTTTCCTAGATATACTTGCATGCTATTAATGTATACAGGCAACTTGACTTACATAGGATTATTTTTATTTAAAAAATTGGGCCTGAATCTGAACTGAAGGTTTGGAATTCTGAATTGAATCCAGATCTTCCACGATGGTAAGCAATTGCTTTACCACTTTAATATAACTATTTTTAATGTTAAATATAAGAATAATCCTTGTAACATTACTAATACTGTTTAACGTATATACTCTGACATATGTAGATTCAATTTACATAGGATTTTGCAAAACAATCCACTTACATAAATCAGGAACTGCCTGTGTATTATACTTGTTAATAGTGAATAAGCCAAGGAAATTATGCAGACACAATATAGAAAATAATGAATTTTTTAGAATTGTCTGTCTGTGAAAGCCGTACCTAGCTAAGGTGGATGAGTCCAAATGCGAAAGGAGAGTCGCAGTCGGTATAATGACGGAATGGATTATTGAATTATTATTAAGTTCTGTTAAATATATTATTTCCAACGTCGAAACTAATCATTTAGAAGTTCTGTTAAATATACTATTTCCAACATCGAAACTAATCATTTATCAAGTTCTGTTAAATATACTATTTCCAACGTCGAAACTAATTATTTAGCACTCGACATTACAACAACTTCCATTCAACTTCAGTTATCTTGCGTTTGAAAACATCCATGTGTGAACTTCCATTCAACTTCAGTTATCTTGCGTTTGAAAACATCTATGTGCATTAAATATATTATTTCCAACGTCAAAACTAATCATTTAGCATTCAACATTACAATAAGTCCATTCAACTTCAGTTATCTTGCGTTTGAAAACATCCATGTGCAAAGTAACTTCAGTTATCTTGCATTTGAAAACATCCATGTGTGAAGCTGTCATTCCTATTTTGTCATTGGACTTGTTCAGTTAGCGCATGCATACTTGCTAATCATTTAGCATTCGACATTACAATAAACTTCCATTCAACTTCAGTTTTTGCGTTTGAAAACATTCATGTGCGAAGCTGTCATCCCTATTTTGTCACTGGACTCATTCAGGTAATGCACGCATACTTGCGTCGACGGTCGCGGCTAAGCTGGTTGGACAGTACAAATATATTTGTGCTATTTTAGTTCCCAGAATTTAGAAATAAAGAAAATTTAAAGATAACATTGTTATACATTACTGCTTAAAATATTATAAGGAAGTTATTAGGGTATCTTTATTAGAGATTTCTCAGAATTAAAATATGCATAACTGAGATTCATTAAAAGCAAAACAATTTTAACCACGTTCCATCCACTGTATTTTTCTCAATCTCAGAATTAAATAATATAGAAAACACGTGTATTATGATGTATATATTTAAAAAAAAAAGTTTTTTAGTTCATGTAACAAATTAGAGATCAAAATATTATTTGTTTAACCGCTTTTATTTACAATATCCATACAATTTCAATCACTAATTTCTGTACAGAATACTTTTTACAACTAAATAAAAGTAATGTTTTCAATCACACAGTTTGATTCTCAATATATTTCATAAAATCAGAAAAATGTTTATCTTGGAAATCAAAAACATAACTATTTATATTTTTAATTAAATATATCCAATTAAATATTTGATATATCATCATTTTATTAACAATGAAATAATAAATATAACTTAGTTCTTCAATAAAAATAATTTATAGCAACTAAAATTTAGTTATCCAAATAATCCCATAGTATTTGAGCATTTGCAATCCTTGAAATCTTCAAATAGGAAAATGTTTTATTAAACAGATTAGTTTAGCAGTTAATTTTTTAATACAATATTTCATACATACCAGACTGGCTAAATGCAAAAATATTAAAAAATAATGTACATCTTAACTGCAATAAATATATTTGAATTTTCATGCATATATGAAAGTAAATACTGCAATATGAGATGCTTCTCAAAAATTTTCTTAATATTGATAACATTTATTTGTACTTTTCATTTTGATAAATAATAAATAGCAGCCTTCCTTAATTTGCTATTCTAAACTGTTATAACAATGATCCATGGAGGCAGGAGAATCTAGTTTGACAGTAACAATGGCCTGTTTAAAAAGCATTCATACAAAAGATTTTGTAGCAAATTATATTTTTGTTGTATATATAACTATAGTACAAAATTTAACTACAGCAGTAACTGTTTGGCAAGATCATATAACTCAGAGAACCTAAAAGCAAATTTATCTATATTGAACAGATACAATATGAAATTTTATAATCTTATTGGTTAGAATAAATATAATAAATTTATAGTTGACTATTTGGCATTGATAAGGTTAACTTTCAAATTCTGACAAACATAAATACTACTATATATATAGATATATATATGTGTGTATGTGGTGTGTGTATCATTATATATATATATATTGTATTATTAATGAATCTTAATTTTAAAAATGGACAAAACTTGGCACGGGTAAATAGATGCAATTTATGTTTAGTTTTAGTCACTGAAACTACTGACATCTGAATCATCATTCTCTTCTTGAACTATAGGTTTGGACAGAGTTTCTGCACTTGGGTCACTATAAAAATAATCATAATTATAATCATAAAACTACGGTATATTAAATCTTTATTTTTAAAACTTACTCAAGAATATTTGGATCAACACCCTCTGTAATCATTTTCTGTTTTACTGCACCAACTGGAACTCCCTAAAATAAAATGAAATTATTCATGTTAAAATATAAAAATGACTATTAAAATACACTAAATGACAATTTACTTACAAGATTAATCATTTTAAAATATTTAGAGTATCTTGGGTCTTGTGAAACAGTCATTTTTGGTTTTTCCAATTCAGTTTCAATTTCAGTTTGTTCACTGGAAGGAATTGATTCTGTTGTGGCTGGCTGAGGTGAAGATTCTTCATTTGCTTGTTTTTCGGGAAGTGACTGCTGCACAGATTGAGCAGCAACATCATCTAATCCAGGAATTGATGCTAGCTACAAGTCCAACTTTTAAACATAATGTGTACTTCTTGAGATAAAACTAACTTTATATTATCTATTATTATTTTAAAAATTTACCTTTGCTTCAAGAATACACATAGATGCCTCTAATCGTTGAATACGAACAAGCAAATTTTCAAGTTTCTCATCGCAAACTGCTGCAAAATGGTTCAGAAAAGAAGTGGTACGAATCAAAAAATGATTCAAAAAAGCAAGAGTTCTTTTCTGATGAATTGGATCAACCTGCACAATATAGAAAAATTATATTTTAGAAAATTTAATATTTTTATTTTAAATAATAATTATACACAATCTCATTTTTAGTTTATTACAATTGCTGTACCAAACAATTTTCCTTTGTTGATTCATAAAAGTAATATGATAAATACTTATGTCTGAGAAACAAATAATAAATTAAAAAAATGATTTTATGGAGTTAATATCTTTTTAAATATTATAAAAATTTTTGTAAGTTGGGATAAATGAATATATTTTATTTGAAGTAACTAATAATAAATTTAAAAAAACCTTTCATTTTTAACCATATAATTCATCTTGCCTTAAAATTTACAAATCATTATATAAAGGATATTTTTAAATGTTTAATCAAATTTTGTGTGTGTTGTTCTATAAAAATGAAATAAGTTTACATAGATCTGAAAAGACTTCAATCTGATATATTCTTCAAATTTTTTCATCTATAGGTCACAAAAAAGGTTCAACATAACATTCTGACCAACAACTCACATCTTATAACACCATTTTATCCACTGCCCTTGTAGATCAAACTAAAAAAAAAAATCAGCATTCAATAGCAGTATAAAACACAATGAAAATATTCATGTTAGTTTTTTTTTGGTCTTAAAATTAAGCAACCTCAGCTCCTATACCAATACAGACAATATTATGACTTAAAACACAATATTCTTCTACAACTGAAAATTCAAATAGTTTTTTATTTGAATCAAAATATATCACATACTACAGCTAAAAATTCTCAACTATGTTACATTAAATGTATAAAAATTAAGATACTTAATTATATAATTAATACAACTGATCATATTAGCAAATAATAAGCCTGGCCAATCCAAATTGTTCCATGGGCTACCTGGGGAACAATTTAGTTTTTCAGTTGTGCTATAAAAACACCTTTAGGGCAGCACAAAAGAATATGGCCTGAAAGCAGCAGATTGGCCAAGCCTATTATAAAATGTAATATATTTGGTTCTAAAACATTTAAATTTAGTTGTTTAGAAATTAAATAATACAATATGGCCTGGTTCCATCAATGCATTGTTACTTTAACAACGGTGTCATTGAGTGGTGTTAGGGAAATTCTGTTCCACCAATCATTGTTAAGCCTAACAGTGATGTCAATATGTAACATTGGTCTTGATCACTGTTAGAATCGATGTCAGAGTATTCAAACAGAAAATCTACTTTAGTCCAATATAGCTGTTGAATTATGCTAATAATAATAATAATAATAATAACTACAAAAACAAAACAAATTTGAATATCTGAATTTAATAATAACGAATTTTATTTGCTTTTCAAATTACCAAATTATAATTATATACGCTATGTGATTAATCATTTTTAAATAAGTGGTTAATACTACATACATGAATATTATCTTCATACTGGGCTTCTTAAAATAGTACAGATCATAGATTATATGAATTAATTTTTCAAAGGAACTGTACATTTTCCAAGATATATGGTTATTTTCGAGATAAATATACTAACGAATCATATATTTTCATTTTTCAACAAATATTTGGAAGATATTTATAATAAATATAGCAATCTCACCTTTATTAACAAATCATATATCTCGGAAAATTCACCATCTAAAATTATTTTGAATTATCAGACTAACGATGTTTACTTTCAACACTAGCCATCTTGTCTTGTCACGTGTTGCTATAGCGTTATTTCCTACCACATGCTTTAATTTGACCAATAGACATTTTACCGGGAACATGAATAACAATCATAGTGTCAGCTCTTCGCTGTCAGTAAACATCGCTAATAAAAGTTGTGGTGGAATGATCTGTTGTTACACTGACAATGTCGTTTACTGACAGTAGTGTTATACGATATTGGTGGAACCGATCCATGTAACAGCATAATTTCTGTTTTCTGCTATTTTACATATATTTTTTTATTTTTTTGTAAAATCAGAGATATAAATTCAAGTAGAAATGGAAGGGTTTTCATATATGTAAGATCAAGTTAATAGTAATAGTATTATTACTATACTATTTTTTTTTATTTTACTATATGTTTAGTCAAAATAAGAAAAGTCAGTTTACATCAAATTAAGAAAATTCCCTGATGTAAAATCAGATTTTGCTGAAATATTTGAGTTTTTTTTTCCTCTGCCACTTTCCACCTGGCAAGTACTAAACACTGGAGCATTCCAATGCCTATCATGGGACTTCCACATCCCTGCTGAAGTTGGCTGTCAGGTGAAGGATAGATTCAGTTTTTCAGGCCTCAACCCTTTGAAAAACCGAAGTTGTTGGATCCAAGAATTCAACCCATTAAGTCTAAGCTGTGGGAATTTCCTTGTTGATGATCCGCCATCTTTTCTGTTTTAGTTCCTCATCAGGGTGGTTTTTAACCCGACTGTATGAATCAAAAGGAAGCTAAGTCAGCTAAGCAGTTTCCTCTGCTTTCATCAGATAAGAATTGTGTGAAGTTACAAAATTTTATAAAATTATAATATAATTTATTTATTTGTCAATATAATATTCTGACAAATAAATTGATTAACATATTACAATTGAAATAAAATTAATATTAACACAATTTTCATGACAAAAAACAAAAGAATTAATTCGTTCAATATAGTAACAAAATGGTGGGTCCCTGGACCTCACATTATGATCATGAGCTACTTTTTTCACTAGAGCAATATAGCGATCTACCAATATCAGGGAATAAAAGTACAAAAATAGCAATGTCATTTATATAATTTAAAATTTATTAAGTAAAATAAACAATTCTTCATAATATGAAAATATGAAAATAACTACAAATACATGGATACATAAACAAAAATTTTCATGTGATATTTGGCATCGTGTAGATTTTGCAATTAATTCAAAATTCGGATTATATGATACATTAAAATTTTTATAAACATATTTTGTTGTGAATGTAAGTTCAATTTTAAATCTATAATTTTTGCTCGTTGTATTTTGGAGTCTTTCAGATATTAATTTTTCATAATTGAAGAGCATTGTTCGAAAATGTCTTTCGATATTTCCATTTTTTGGAATAGCAACAATTGAATTACATATTAGACAAGAGCATTTGGCATTAACCATGGAAAAAAGAAATCATATTCCCATTCATCATAGTAATGATAAGTTTTAATTTTCTTTTCTACTCTCATAATTATAGTTAAAAAAAAAAAAAAATTTAAATAATTGAAGAAGTTTATTTTTTAATAAATTTAACTCTTTTAGTGACAAACAACAATATATTGTTTTCTGGAACTAAATAATGTAATAGAGAAAGAAAAGACATTTTGAATCTGAAAATCTGAAAGAAAAGACATTTGAATCTGTAAATGCATTTGTCCAACAAACTTTTGCTTACTCATCAAAATAATCTTCATTTATTGTTTTTGATATATTTTTATATTCTACCGATTGATCTAATCTGCTATTACTTAATAAATGATAAAGGATACGAAGAACGAAAACACCCAGGGATAATCTCACTATTCTTGTTTCAACAAGAACCTTTACTATGTATTGTAAAGTGAAAGTTTAACAAGCGAGTTGATCAGAAGATGGTTGGAGGTTTGCGAGCAACTAAAAAACTTGTCACAATCGACAAGTTGGGCAGTCCTGATGTAGGCAAACTAGACAACCGCTTAGGACATAAGCCATGAAGAGGCGCAAAATTTCAAGCTATGCTTTATTCGGATTTTTGCTAAAATATCAAAATTAAATTGTGATATATGATTACATATTGATACGTTTTCCTTATTCCTCACACATCACAATATATTACTGTTTAACTCTTGGTTTTTTTTGTTCCTTATGAATCCTCCTTATTTATCCAAATGATTTTGAACAACTATTTAAGATAAATATTTTAAAAAGTTAACATTTTAAAATATTAAATTTCGGTATTTTATAACTTTTTTTATGTAAATGAATTATAACAGGAGAATTTTCTAATTAATTAAAAAAGAAAATAAAAACAGTTTTTTTTAATTAATTAGAAAAGTCCCCAAGCTTCCATTTTCATCTCAGAACAGTACATATTAATTTAATCTGAAAGACAATTTTATTTTGTTTAATGTCAATTATTTTTTATTATGTAAACATTTTAGTTTATGTTGGGGATTTAGTGAGTATTTTCCAAACAATGTGTGGAGAAAGTGGGGATTTTCGGAGAAGAATGTGGGAAAAAGGGAAGAAATCATCTGGCATGTGGCAACACTGGCTGGCCCAAAGTTAGATTAGTAGGGGCCAAGTTGTGAAATAAGGGATGCACTTGTAAACTTTGGCTCAGGCACAAAACAACCTTGCACTGGCACTGTCAACAGGTCAATAGATAAGAACTTCTCTAATGTACTAAGTCTGATATTGTTTGTAAGTCACATCATCTTGATCTTTAGTTGACAGAGACAAGTAAATATAATAATAAAATGATCCTTATGATTAATTGTACTGGAACACACCAAGTATTCCAAATTTTTTTCTGGTTAAGCCAAATTTTAAAAAAATCACTTTGGTTCTCAGTGTTTTGCAAAGCCAGGAGACAAGTTAAACCATTTTTTATAAAATTAAAATTTGGCTTAATCAGAACAAATTTGGAATACTTGGTATGTTCCAGTACAATTAAAAGAGACAAGTAAGTTTAACAATTCATATGACTAGTTTGCACTGGAGCTAATTTATATAAATCACAGACAATATTTTAACTTTTACTTAAGATCATCATTGACATTTACATCATCTTTACAATAATAATTCAAAATTTAATTTATTCTGTTTATAATTCCTCCAAAATGAGACTAATTTTTAACTCAATCAATAATGAGATCTCAAGTCAGTAGTGATGTCTATGTAAACTAGATGATGTCATTTTATGCATTATTGAGGGTAAAATCATTTTGTCTTTTACTTCAATGCTTGAAAAGTTCAAGTCAGGATTGTAAATATCTTTTACCCAAACTAAATAAAATTCCCCATACTTAAATATAATAGAATATAAAGAAAAAGTGTGGGTTTTCGATTCCTGACAAACTAAAAATGTTTTTATAATTAATAAAAGTTTAAGTTTTGGTAATCTGCTAGTGATGAATGTTTTATTAGATTTAAATATTAGACTATATTATTATACAGCAGAGGACTTACAGAACACACTCTGGTTTAACTAATCGTTCTTAACTAATATAACTTCACTCTTGTTTAACTAATCATTTACTAATTTAAAAAATTAGTAAATGATAGACATTATTCATCAAAGTGCTCTGTCTATTTTTCTAAACATCAAAGCAGTATAAACATTAAACTAATTTCATTTAATTTTAAATCATATCATTAATAAGAAGAAATTAAATAAATTTTATAAAATATATTTTTACAAATTTAGTTTAAGATTATAATAATGATTTTATATTTATTAGAGTTATTATTGTAAATTTGAAACTCAAACTAAATTTCTAAAAAATAATCCTAATACACTCACTGTCCAAGTTAGATTATTAAAGGATTCTTTACAGCTATACAATATTCTAAAATCACATAAGTCAAAAGTCATTTTCTCATAGATATCAATGTTATTAGTGGCTAACTAGTTCTAAAAAATCTGAAATAAATCTATATAATAAATTCAAAGGCAAATCTTTGATTATCATCAAGTATTTTTTGCATAAATTTAATAGTCGTTTTTCTGAGTTATTGCATAAATTTAGATGTTTTTATATAATAGATTATTACAAAATTATTAATACTAAATATTGTTTATTTTTCAATTAATAATAATTTTCTTTGGTTTAATGCTGAGGAAATGTACAGATCATAATGTCTCTAGAATCAGTACTATTAAGTATGAAATCTCTTTTAATTTCTGTGAAGAAGCAAATTATCTTTCAAAAGTCAAAATAAAAACGTTTTATTTTATATAAATTGATTAGTTTGATGTTATTAATATTAAATGTTTATTTTTTACTTAAAAATTTTTTTAATATACAGTAATTCAGAGATAAAATTTTAATATAGCACTTCTACCATTATCATTGTGAACTATTAAAATTTGTCTATTATACATTTGATCAAATCACTTTTAATTTATACAAAAATTAATCTGTTTTTGTTTTATAGATATAATTATATTATTTAGAATTTTAATATTTAGTGACATTTTATACAGGGTGTTCCTAAAATCCACCGACAAACTTTCAGGGCAGGTTCTACTTATGAAAATAAATAAAAAATGTCTTATGAACATAGTATCAGAAATGCATATTTTTCGAGAGATAAACCGGTTTTTCACCCGAAAGGCATAGAATGTATTAATCTGCGCGTAATATCGACGTCCTTTACATATGAAAATACTTCCAATAACAATTCAATTAAACGTAATATGTATCGACATCCTTTACAACATTTGAAAATACCTCCAACAACAATTCAATTAACTTTTTATTAATTGCAAACAAAATGACCTTATTTTTTACATATTTTAGTAAAACTGAACAATAACAACAAAGCTGCAGGAGGGCATCACAGTAAATGTTCGAAATGCCCTCTGTCAGACTCGATACAGGCTTGTAAACGTTTTGAAAATGAGAGTTTAACTCTTTGATAAATCCTGGGCATGTTCTTGATGTCTGTAAATCCATTTGTATTTCTTTCTCGGAGTTCATCATGCGTAGACACTTCGGAATGATATACTAGGCCTTTGAGAATGACCCCAAAGATAAAAGTCCAATGGATTTAAATCCAGGGATCTCGCGGCCTATGCAACAGGACCACCTCTGCCAATCCATTGATTATAGAAACGGTCATTGGAACTTAGTGCGGGCCGGCGGGCCTCACACTATCCCATGACAGATAGATTGTAAATCGGGCAAAATTTACATTCTAGGTAAAATATCACGTCTCTAAAGATAACTTTTTAGAATAAATTATCTTTTAAAAATACGTTAATTGTCTTGACAAGTATTTTAATAATACAATTTCAGTTACTTATGATTATTCAATACAGCGGAGTATTACTAAAATAGTTTCTGTTTTAGAATAGCTAATAATCCATTAAATATGCATTTCCGACATGTGTTCATAGGACATTTTTTTTTTATTTTCATGAGTAGAACCCTGCCCTGGAAGTTTGTCGGTGGACTTTAGGAACACCCTGTATAATATGGGGATCAAGTGACAAGCAATTAAAAAATTTAAGCATAATTCCTACATTTTTCCCAGAAAAGTTTCCAACTTCCCAATGTTTTCATAATTTTTCAAAACATCTTAAAAAATGATTTTGAGATTTATATCAGTAAAACTTGATTATAACAAGCAAATACTATCTCAAAATTTAGTTTATGTAAGTTTTACATATTAAAATTCCTCATTTATAATTTTCAACTTGCTAAAAATAGCAAGTAAAATCATTCTCAATTTATAGAAAAGTACAATTTAATAATCAATAATTATGCTTAATGTCCCTAGTATTAGTCATAAAAACTTCTGCAGAATTCTAACACATTGAAAAAAATGAGAAATAGACCTGGAATGGCATTTTTAACTATTTCTGGAAATTTTTAAAATTGGAAATTTTTTAAAAAAAATTTCAATATGTCAATTGCCTAAATAGGACAGCAAGTGTATTCATATTGAAAAAGTTTTATATACCTTTTTCATCATATATCTGAAGAGGAGACTGATCCTGAGATGGTATATACACAATAAAATTCAAAGAAGGATTAACTGCACCCTCCTTTACTGCCAGAGAGGACCTTCGAACCGATGGTGGCAGCTTAAAAAAGTTTGAGACTGTACATCACTTTCTGCAATAAATATTCAAAAAACAACTTTATTTAACAGGAATGTTTTTGGTACTCTGTACCATCATCAGTTATACCAAAAATAAAGAAAATATCTATAAAATAAGAACAAAGCTATTTAGAAAATTCTAGAACATTTTAAAATACTCTAGAATTTTCTAACTAACTTTGTTCTCTAAGAACAAAGCTATTTAGAAAATTCTAGAACATTTTAAAATACTCTAGAATTTTCTAACTTTGTTCTCTTTCATTGATTTATGTTATAACCATTCATATAAAACCACTTGCCTTACTTGTAAATCAAAAAGCTAAAAGCACTATTAGCAAGGAGATATTTATTGATATATCAATAAATATCTCCTTGCTAATAGTGCTTTTAGCTTTTTGATTTATGTTATAACCCCATCATAAGTCAAAAATGAGCCACAATAGTATAATTTTAGTACTAAATTGATATATCAATTTAGTACTAAAATCAGACTGATCGCTCTAAAGTATTATCGCTTGCAGCATTACTTTTTTTATAATAAGGTAAACAGATGGTTTGAAACCTAACATAATTATTAAGAAAGTAATATTTGAAAACAGTTTAAATACAAGTACTGTATATCATTACAAATGTTTTAGTTATTTTGTATAAAAAAGAAATATGATAATTTATAACTGTAATAATTGGAAAGATGATCATTTCTCGCGAAATTCAAACACACACACAATTATGTCCCTGCTACTTAAGTGTCAGTTTGACAAACATTCATAATTTTTCCTTTCGAATAAGGGAGTCTCCAATATTGTTGTCTAGCGTTCAATACGTTGGAGGATTTCAAAGATTAAAAAATCTGATTATTATTAATCAATAATATTTATATCATTCAATCAATAATCATTTTAAACATTTTATTATGTCGAAATTTTACCCGTATTGACCATTACAAAACTTGATATTTGTGTTTTTAATTAATTACAACGGTTTGCTAGTGCCACCCGGAGCATTTGAATAGTTAACAGGTCGCCCGATTCATATCTGTATTGGTTAAGTGGGCCGAACCCGTCCCTAGCTATTGCTAAGTGTCTCTTCTATACGTCCTACAATTTCCAATGGATCCGTAAAGACAGATCCGCAAAAAATGTAGGATGAAATATATTGATGCTAAGCAGCCCGCAATGCTGCCTTCTGGCTGCTTAACGAACTCGTGCAGGAAATCCCAATAAAGACAGGTTATTAAATTGTTGATGAAGTTCTTGAAGCAAACATGTAAAATAAACTTATATTGAGTGAGTATGCGGTATATATGGATGACATCCCTCCTTGCATAGTCCCTGACGAGAGAGGGACGCGTTGCGTGCGTAATATCTTTTAGTGTTTTCTGGGATACAACAGGAAGAAACTGAACGATGGCATTTCATTCCACTTATAACGTTCAACGCGACGATTATGAATATATTCCTACGTATGTTCACAATGTTTCGTTGTATATAAACGGATTTCGAATTTGCTATATTCGCTTATCGTTGCAGACAGTTGAATATAATATCCCCACCCAAATACAACTATCGAATTATATATGTAAATCTCAAACGATTAGTTTGTAATGTGTAATTTTAACAATGTATAAATAATAACATAGAAACAAGTTGGCAATAAATGCTTTTTCAATATAAATTTATACATCGATCCACCATAGAGAAAAACTCTGGGTCTGCCTGTTGATTTAAATGGCGACAACGTGCCTCTTTCTGCTGGACATTTGCATATCCTAATAACTGTTCTCCTACTGATGTCCAACATTTCAGCAATTTCATTCACCGAAACACCATTTTCTCTATGGTGGATTACCAAATCTCTAATTTCTTTCGTGATGGCACGAGGCATTGTCTTCAGTATCGAGATGCAGGATGAGGATGACGTTTCACTACGTCATTCTCATCCCTGCATCTCGATTAGTATTTCAGGAAAAATTATCACTTCCACCTATCGCACATAGTTTTTTATTATCTATTACGAAAGCCATAATATTAGTCCGCCATTCGTTTTCTATGAAAACTTTAATATTCATTTTAAACACGTCACAGTTCTCTCGCCGCTATCAGAACCCTACCCCTCGTTGCTAGCGAACTACATAATGGACGATCCCTCCGCCAGCACATTAGTGCCTACGTTACCGAGGAAACTAATGCATGCTGAAGCCGAGTATTGTAAGAAAGCTGAACGTATCCGGTGAGGTGACAAACATTTTGGCCGGAGCTGTACATACAGTATGTTTTGATAAAAACACCTGCTTTCTACTTTTTTCTAGATATTAAGAATTACAAGCACTGTAACGCTTTAATTCTTAATATCTTGCGTTATAGTGCTTGTAATTCTTAGTACATACAGTATAACTATTTTTCACCTTGTGTTGTGTTGTTACAATAATTGGATGATGAAGAATATCCTATATATGAATCTGGTCTAAAATATAATATATATATTAGTTCCACAAAATTTCTATATCATTCCCTCATATGACTAGTCATCAATTGGAAAGTTCAATACATAGGTATATACATGTGATGATGGTAGTTTACAGCAGATGAAAAAAAAAAACCACCTATAAACTGTTGGTAAAGGGAAGAACAGACAGTTTTCAAAACAAACATGCACATCTTGAAAACATTAATTGTGTATTCAGAGCTAGATATTTCCTTATTTCCAGCAGTATTGAATAGTATGAATGAAAAACTCAGGTCAGTAATTTACACTAGGTGAAAATTAAATTATTAGATTTCAAAGTGATGCAACTGATGGGACAAGTATTAATTATTTCACATAGTATATAAGCCTGTTTAAACACCAAATAAAAAGCAAAATATTTGAATGATTTGAGTAATTTAAAAAAAAACTTACAAAGTTGAAATATTTCAAAGAAGAGCAGTATTGCATTATATAATGCTTACATAATATATAACAGGGCTGCCCAACCTTTTTATGACTGTGAGCTACTTTATCACGGGAGCAATATAGAGATCTACCAATATCCAGGGAATAAAAGTACAGAAATAACAATCATCTATATAATTCAAAATTTATTAAATAAAATAAATCAATTCTTCATAACATGAAAATTTGAAAATAACTGCAAATACATGGGTACATAAAGCAATAAGAAAAATTTTAATGCAATATTTGGCATTCTGCGGATTTTGCAATTGATTCAAAATTTGGATTGTATGACGAAAGAGATAATCTTAAAATTTTTACAAATATATTTTGTTGTGAATGTAAGTTCGATTTTAAATCTATAATTTTTGTCCCACGTATTTTGGAGTCTTTTGAATATTCATTTTAGTAATTGGAGAGCATTGTTTAAAAAAGTCTTTCCATATTTCCCTTTTTTACAATAGCAATAACTGAATTATATATTAGACAAGAGCAACATAAACAGGAAACTGATACACTGCCTGAACAATATATAAGAGCATAACACCTGGAAATAGTGTATGAATGATAAAAACCACGGATTTAGAAGTTAATTCTCCCAGGATTAAAATGCTTATAATTTTAATTATTTAGTTTACTGAATATTTTTAATATTATATATTAGAATTTATTGTTTGTTACTTAAACATTTATTTTTTTCTACATAAATAACGTTGAGTCTAAGTTATTTGTAATATTATAAATGATTAGCTTGTACGGTTACCATAACAAAGTTTTTAAAATAATTTGATGTATTCGACTTTGCGTTCAATAAACTATATTTATTAAGTGTTCTATCTTTTATGTATAGCTGAAGAGGATTTTATATTAAAAAATCAAAAGCGCTACTGCTTTTTAAATGATGATTTTTGTTGTGTTTTTCTTGACCCTGCCTAAGTGCTAAGGTGTATCTCTTATAGACAAGAGCATTTGCCATTAACTATGGAAAAAAGAAATCATGTTCCAATTCATCGTGGTAATGATAAGTTTTAATTTTTCTTTTCTATGCTCATAATTATGACTAAAAAAGAAAAAAAAATTTAAATAATTGAAGTAGTTTATTTTTTAACAAATATAACCCTTTTAGTATCAAAAAATGATATATTGTCTGAACCTGAATAGTGTAGTAAAGAAAGGAAAAACATTTGAACCTATAAACGCATTTGTCCAACAAACTCTTGCTTTCTCATCGAAATAATATTCATTTTTTATTTTTGATAAATTATATTCTACAATTTGATGAAATCTGCTATTATTTAATAAATGATAAAAGACACAAAGAATGAAAACACAGAGATAAATTCACTTTTCTTTTTTCAACAAGAACACAGACCACTTTTATTACATAATGTGGAAATTTAACTAGAGAGTTGATCGGAAGATGGTCGGAGGCTTGCAATCGACTAAAAAGCTTGTCGGGATCGACTGGTTGGGCAGCCCTGATATATAAGATAGCATATCCAATTTTCTAATAAAATTATATTATTAAATTAGGCAAAGTATTTTTATTCATTTTTCCTACATTACAATTTATTTTTCAATTTTTATAAGCATGAAGTGTACTAATAATATATACATGACATATACTATTAAATACACAGCATATTTTATTATAATACACAATATAAACAAAACTTATACACATGAAATATACATGACGAGAATTTGATCCATGTGGGGCCACAAGTAGCAGTGGTGTAGGAAACAGTCCAGCTCGTTGAGAGGTCAGAGCAAAAAGTGACCTCAGTTGGGTTGACAAGCCAGTGGTGCAGAGAGGGCGGGGAAGAGGAGACAAATTCCCTGGGCCGCTTCCTAACAATAAGAATTTATTATATATATAGAGCCCAAAACCTGGTTCGTACCGGGGCCCGGGATTTCTCTCGGCGCTACCGTCACCAGCCAGTTGCTCTCCATGTCGTGCCCTCTCGCAATGGTCGCCACAAGCAACATTAGTGCCCCCAAATTACTTCACCAATAGATGATTGCTTAAGTTTGCTTAATTATAGAACCAGTACTGAATGTATATACTCGCATAACACATCCCTTTCCTTTGCTTTAGCAATAAATACACATTTTTTTGCTCCTCTTAATGTTCAATTTTTTGTTTAAATAATTCTTCCTGCTTGCCTCACCACTACTTCATTCTAACACCTCTGGTCATTTGTTTTTATAAAATTCTCTTCGATTTATTCTTGAATATAATTCTAAAGTAATAACTAAAGAATCAAAGTTCAAATAAAAAATGCTTTGGGAATAAGTTTCACAAACGCAGCATTACAGAATTAAGACAAAAATAAATATAAATAATACCAAAATTAAATGTGTATTTTTAAGAAAATTAAAGGGGAAGCACCACTTTCAGAGCTTCCACTGACGCCTCGCCGCTGATAATTAGCAATTCTTTCTTCGTAAAATAAGATGGTTAATTACTGTTTAATAACTTTCAAAAAAAATTTCTACAATCTGAACTATATCATTATCTGTTGACTGAAATTAATAAAAATTCTGAAAACTTGCTGTCTTGATATTGATAGGCAGCTTCTGCAGAGCGTAATGCGGAAAACGGGTTAACAAATATATTAATAGTATAGATGATAATATTTTAGCAAATATCAATATTTCAATATAAACTTCACTTTCACTATCAACTTATAATGATCAATTTCCTATAATAAATAGTAATTTGTATTTTTATCAGAGGGGCGTAAGTAAATGTATCTCACATAATGATTCCGAATTATAAATTGACTACAAAATATATAACTCCAATATAAAACTGTAAATGAATAGATTAGTGGCTAAAGTAAAGTAAATTCGTAACTTTGAAAGTAATTACCTTCGAATAATCCACACCGACACCAACAATGGGAAGCCCATCTGCATCCATCTTGTTTAGGCCCAATCTTGTTCGATATGTCAAAACTGGTAATTCAGTAAAGATAAGTAAAATATATATTTAATTATAAATTCAAGTAAATAATAATAAATTAATTAAATTTTAACTTTTAAAAAATATATAAAAATTTAAGAAATAATATAAAAATTTACAAAGATGTTTAAGGTGCGAAACTGTTGCTAGCCATTAATGGCGGATAGATGGAGATTTTTCGTCGTTTTAAGACTTTGTTGAAATGTTTGACTTTGATAATTGTATTAATTTCTGTTTAAAGTGAATGATTTTAATCTATAAAAGATACAGCAGACAAAGATTTAAATCGGATATTTCAGTTTTTTGCTAAATGAACATTATTGAGTAAAAACATTAGGAAAAGTGTTATATAGTATATTTTTTGTTCGCGTAATTTATAGAAAATGGACTCTTCTCCTTCACTAGAAACTGTTTGTCAAGCAATTTATGCTCTTTACCATAATCCAGATACGTCAGGGAAAGAAAAAGCTTCAGTTTGGTTAGGGGAATTGCAACGCTCGGTGAGTTCATTTGACTTATTTTCACTCAAAGTTATATTTAATGTTATTTTTTAACTTAATTTATTATTATAAAAGATTTTTGCGTGTAATTTTACATAAAAATAAACAATCAACGATTATAACTTGATTTCAGCAAATGAATAATACATACATATACAATAAATTGACAGTACATATTACGATCTACATAATTAATCTAGAATCTTGTCAAAGCAGCTGTACTAAAGTATGAAATCTTGATTGATTGTAGCATATGATGATAAATTTTTTTTATTACTTGTTTGAATATATAAATGTTTTATGACTTAAAAGATTTTGTTACTGTTATATTGTTAGATAAATATACAATCTTGTTATCCAATCTTTATCTTGTTTGTCTGAAGAATAATTTAAGTTAATTTTATATGTTTTAATAAAATTAAAATGATTTCATATATTACACCCAATACATTATATAATATTGTATGAATGTGTGCACATTTTATATATATAAATTATTATTATATATAGAATACTGTAATAATAATTAAATTACTGTATTAAATAGTTAATTCTATTGGATATAGTAGTTTAATAATTTCATGAGAATACATAATGAAATATTTTGAAATATAGATTTTGCATAATTTTATGGTAGTTTTTCATTATATTTCTAAAATAAACATTGTACTTAGGCTATATAATATATTTTTCTGTATGTTGCCTCAATAGTCTAGCAGTTGACATTGGGAGAGTAACCCAAAGGTCTCCAGTTCAATCCTGGTTTAAAACAGATATTTTTTCTTTAGATAAATTAATTAAAAATTATAATTTAGTCATTTATTCATAGATGCTACCACTCTGTTTTATCATTAGTATGCAGGCAAACCCAGACTTTGCAGATCTAATTTGTATAGATTTATACTTACATAGGATTATTTTTAGGTAATAAGTCAGGACTGAATCTGGACCTCCAGAACCTCCAGAAAAACTGAAGATATAGGATTCAGAATTGAATCCAGAATCTCCAAGATGACAGTAAAACAGTTTACTAGATGATTTATGTGCTTATTCTTTACTAGATTATTTTTTTCCTTATACTTTAATATAACTATTTTTAGTGTTATCATTGTAACTCACTAGTACTGTATAATGTATGCTCCAACATACATAGAGTTTGACTTGCATAGAATTTCATGGAATGATTCATCCACATAACTCAGGGACTGCTTTATTTATTTATTATGAGAAGATGCTAACATTTGTATAAATTATTTACAATTATTAAAATTTCTGTTGAATTATCAAGGGATTAATTTGGCAGTTTAGATTCTATTTATATTTATTCATATACAGTAAATACCTCAAGTTGGATACCTCTCTATGTTGAAAGACTTTTCCTGGAGCTAAACAAAAGCTTACATTTTACTATATGTCCAAACCTCTATATCCTGGATATCTTGAACCAGGGTTCTTGAATCTTGTATCTTGTATCTTGAACCAGGGTTGCAGAGTCAGGAGTCAGTGAGTTGGAGCTTTTGGCTAGAGTCAGACATTACAAATTTTAGAGAGTCGGAATTGGATTTTTTTAAAAGGTGGAGTCTGAGTTGGATTATTTTTCATCCGATTCTGCAATCCTGGTTGCAGAGTTGGAGATTTTGGGGTGGAGTTGGAGTCAGAGTCGCTTACATTTTACTATATGTCCAAACCTCTATATCCTGGATATCTTGAACCAGGGTTCTTGTATCTTGTATCTTGTATCTTGAACCAGGGTTGCAGAGTCGGGAGTCAGTGAGTTGGAGCTTTTGGCTAGAGTCAGACATTACAAATTTTAGAGAGTCGGAATTGGATTTTTTTAAAAGGTGGAGTCTGAGTTGGATTATTTTTCATCCGATTCTGCAATCCTGGGTTGCAGAGTTGGAGATTTTGGGGTGGAGTTGGAGTCAGAGTCAGATTTTTGAATTGTCCAGAGTCGGAGTCGGACCTTACAAATTTTAGTGAGTTGGAGTTGGATATATTTTAAAAGATGGAGTCAGGGTCGGATCATTTGTCATCTGACTCTGCAACCCTGTCTTGAACAACTGTTTCTAATAAGATGGACACATTTTGATTATTGGTTGAAATGAAATCTTAAATTTTATTTAGGTTTAGAAGATTAACTAAAGGAATTTTGAAAGAGAATCTTATAATATTGATTAGTCATGCCTTCAGATGGTTCCCAATGACTTATAAATCCATGGTTTACATATTATTATAAATACAAACACTGAGCATTGAGAAAAATCAAACCAAAACTAACCAAATTATAGCCAGAATATTTTATTGCAATAAAATTTAAAATATTTAGACTATAATTGGTTAGTTTTGGTTTGGTTTATATTTTACTTTTTTCTTTGAGAATTGTGCACTGTTTCTTCTATTATCTGTTTAAACTCTTTAGGAAATGTTAAAAAGCAATAAAAGAAAATTAAACTGACATTAGACCAAAAGAATCAAGTTGTTGATTATTTACTATTCTGGATTCAGTGAGATGGATTTATCTAGCATGACAAGAAGTTTCACAATTAACTATTCAGAAATGTTTTTAAAAAGCTGGATTCCTTATAGATTTTACTGAGGAAGGAATGCAAGAGGTCAATAACTTTGAACTAGGAGAAGAACTGAGTGCTCTTCCTGAGAACTATCAGGAAATAACTAAAATTTTAACTGAAGATTTTACAATTTTGAAAACAATCTTGTCCATCATGAATATGAAAATTGTACACCCAGTGACTTAATTGAAAAGATTATATCCAGTTCAATTCATATAGAGACTTTGTTGGAAGAGGAACTGAATGATCATGAAATAGGTTTGGAATATGTAGAGGAATTTGAACAATAAGCATTTTCTAATAATGAAGCAGAGGTTGTTGAAACTCTCTTTGGTATAAGAAAAAATAAAATTGAAAATGTGTGAATGAAGTTAAATTAAATATAAAAAAAGGCAAACTCTACTTACAGACTTCTTTTCAGATAATTTCTTCAGTTGAAAGCACTGACAAACTGCAGTGTGTATTTGGTATTTTCGAGTTTCATTTAAAATAATAAAGAGGTGCTAGATTAAATACAGCTCATTCGCAAACTAGAACATGAATATTTAATATCATCTGTTAATTTATTTTATTTTAAATGGCTGAATATTACCAAAATGCAGAAAACATTTTTTTAAAAAGTCAAAATATAAGTAAACATTTAGTCCTGTTTGAAATGCTAGAAAATTAAATTTGATTATGCAATTACTAAAATATTTCAAATGGAATTAATGAATATAGTCAGTCCACTCTTATTCAGTTCATACTTATCATTTTTGAAGTTATTTGTTTTTTTAAAATTTAGAAAAGTCAGCTATTGTCTTATTAATAAATCAATTTATTTTTTATTCAAACTGTAAAGATCACGAGAAACATTAAATGGCAAATAATCTTAATAAAAACAACTTAAAAAGAAGAGCAATATTTTTGAAAATAAATTATAAATAATAAAACAAAGTGAGAAAGGTAAAAATATTGTAGATATTGTTCATGCAAATAAAAGGAGTGAAACAACTGTAAGAAACATCCATAAAAAATAAAGATAGAATTGTAGAGCATGTGAAAAGTTCTATGCCAATGTAGTCACTAATTATTTCTAAGAAACATCATTAAAAAAATTCCATAGTTATGCATTATTCAACTTTGCAGATTTTTGACTTGTACAAAAATCTTTGGAATCAATTAACCACATAAGTAATGGACTGATTATACTGTTCATTATGAAAAAAAGGCATTCATTACTCAAGATACACAAGTAATAATCAGGGCTGTGTTGTCTGCAGGAAAATGTGCCGACACTGACACTGACACCTACATTTTTTTTTTGCTGACACCAACACTTCTGACAATAAACACACACAAAACATTTTTTAGAACACATTTTATTCAATATTTATTACTGAAAAAATTATTTATTCACCAAAAAAGAAAATAATTATTTAATACATTTTTTAAATTTAAAACTAATAAATTACAAGCAATGAGAAAGTTATTGCCAACACCGACACCCCAGCCTTGGTAATAATACAGATATTTCTCAGGAATTATTCCACTAGAGCAGTGGTTCTCAAATTTTTTTCTGTTGAGGAACACATTTTAATGATTTGGCGGCATGCCTAAATATTTTAAATAATAATTTAGATTTAACAATGAATTTTTATTAACATATTATTATATTTATTCTTATTTGTTACATTTAGATTACAGACATACTCATACAATGGAATCATTAAATGGCCACCCCTATTAAGTTATAGTGCCACCTGCAGATTTTGTCTTTTTAGAGAAACTATAATTTTAACTTTTATTCCTTAATTTTTAAATTATGTATAATTAACAAAAAATTTTGGCTGTCACAGAAATTCGAGGGTTATATTTTTCTAACAATACCGTATTTATAGGAATCAGTACAGTGGTTTGACTTCAAAAGGAATATCCAGTCAACCATGTTTCACTGTTAATATATATGATTCATACAGTTACATACAATTCTTATACATACATACACTACATTCTTAATTTTTCGTGGCACACCGTTAAAGGTTTGGCGGTACACTGGTTGAGAACCACTGAACTAGAGGTTAATTTGGCTAGTAATATTTGGTTTAACTTGACATTTGGTTAATTTTTAAAATTAGTTTATTTAAAAATAATATAAAACACAGTTCAGAGTCTTTAAAATGATTTATAATTTTATTTTATTTTAGCTGAAGTAGTAGATATAGAAAGCCAGTGCAAATTATAATACTAGTTGAATATTTTTGTTTTATTATTAATAATCACATGAGATAGAAATGAAGCATTATTGCTTCATTTTTTATTAATAATTTTTTAAATGTCCGATTTTCTTCAATCATAATTTATTTTATTCAGAAGGCTTGCTACTATCCAAAACTAACAAATTTTTTATTGGATGATTAAGCTTTCTTATAAAAACTTGTGTTTTCTTTGATTCCATATAAGGAATGAAAAGGTGTGAAAGAAATAAAACTTGAAAAAATGTTCACAGCAATAGAATAAAAATGAGAAATGTAATAAACCATAAAAATTTCAAAAGATTTTGATGAAAATTAAGCGAGATTTCACAATATGAATTTTTTATATATTAATTAGGTTTATTATGAAATATATCATGGACATCAGTAGGTTAAATGTTATTACAATTCCTCAAAAGATTAACAAGATATTAAAGTTATTATTTAAATAAGCTTTAAAGATTAATATGTTACAGCTTCATTTCATTTTTGATTATATTTATATTTATTGTTGTTGTTATTAAAAATCCCTCCTATTAACTTTAAATGATAAAATAGATAAAATTTCGAAATCAGTAAATTAGGATATATGTTAGCCATAAAATTGAAGCTTTAATGATACATTACTGAGGGAAAAAATATTTATGTAAAATTAAAATTTATTTAAAAATAATATCAAACACAGCTCAGAATTTAATTCTTGATTTATAATTTTATTTTATTTAGCTGGAGTGGTTGATATAGAAAACCAGTGCAAATTATAATAGTAATAGAATATTTTTGTTTTATTATTAGTAATGACATAAGAAAATAAATTTTAAATAAATGTTTGTGTTTTTTTCTTAAATATGATTAATTAAAAATATGAGTATTAAATGCAAAAAAATAATTGCTAAACATTCATAAAAAGGCATTTCAAACCACATTCATACCTATATAATACAGTATGACTGGGTTCTAGTAAAAACTCCATTGTTTGTCATGAATGCATCAAAATAAAAATGGAAGCTAAAAAGAGGAGTTAACATGTCCTTTGGTTTTACTGTCATATTATATAAATAACTTCCATTCCTGGATTGTGACTAAAGTAGTAGTGCATCTGCATTAAAGCTCATCTACTTATCTATCAATAATAATGAAGAATAAAAATTCTTTAACATTTACATGACAAATAATTTCTTTATTATTATAATTTACTTGATTTTAAAGGTCATATTTTCATTTTTTTAAATAAATAAATCATTGTATAATCATCAACTATTGATTTTGTTGGCCTTTACTTATTTTTATTGTGTTCAAATTGCATTGCTCAGAACAGAACTCTTGAGTTTGTCTATAGGAAATTGAGTCTTGATTTATGAATTCTTACTTTATAAGCAAGTTCCAAGAACAAATTGATTCATAAAGTCTGGAACTATCTCTATATTGTAGATATTTGATTTAAAAGTAAATTAATGGCCTGAAATCTGAATACATTTTGGGTGAGATTCAGGACATTTTCAGCTTTGATTGAGACAGCAGGGATATATCATTTATATTTGGGATTGTCTTGAAATATCCAGAATATATCTACATGTACATTAATTTAATACTTAATAAACAATCAAAATTTTATACTGCATGTTATTTACAAAATATGTGTTTATCATACTAGCAAAATTTGATTGCATTAATTTCTTTAAATAAATAAAATTGTTTTTAAAATATCAAATTGCAATTCAAAATAGCATTTTATAATATGTAGAAATTCAAATAGTATCACATAAAAAATTTTATTGTAAATCTACTAGACACTCAGCATATCAGAACTGTAAACAGGATAGTGGCAGACTTCAATACAGAACATAAACTTTATTTTAGAAGTTAAAATATGAATTGTTTCTTTTCTTTTGTTCTATTAATATTTAAATAAAGTTTGTCCTTTACAGAATTTTTAGATTTACAATAAAATTTTGAATAAATTTTCACGTTCATAGTTCCATTAATAAAAAATAGAGAAAAAGAATCACTTAAGTAAATCAATGATATTAGAAATGAAGAAATGTAGTATGTATTTGTTAATTATAATCAAAATAGAATACAAATAATTAATAATTATTATTGCAGTGTAAAACTTTGATGAGCAATAGTTATTTTACATTAATTTTAATTTTATAAAGCTTCTAAGCAAATCATATACAAAAGATATTTTAATGATGCAGTTATTTGCTGAAGTATTTTGTAAAATTAAAATTCATGTTACACTGCTATAATAATTAACAATTATTCTGTATTCTATTTTGATTTATAATTAACAAATATAATATTGTATATATTCTGTTTTAACATACCACTGATTTATTGATCTACTTATATAAGTTTTTCCTATTTTTGAGTGACAGAACTATGAACACACAAAATTATTCAAATTTTATTGTAAATCTAGAACAAAAATACTGTGAAAGCCAAATTAAAGAACAAAGTTTATTTAAAATATTAACAGCACAAAAATAAGTTTTGCATTTCAATTTCCATTTTTTTATTCACAATAGAATATTATTAATGAAAAGTAAAAAATATACAATAAAAAGTATAATTATGATAAATAACATCCTAACAAACAATGTAATTAAGCTTATTTGAATATCAATTTGGTAGAAATATTATTTGGTTGAATTAGTATTAAGTCTTAAAGAAAAATGGTTGCTTCCATTATAAATGCAGTGTTATGACTGTGAAGTGAAATAAATATGAATTATTAATGTTAAAAGTTGAATAATTTAAAATGGAAATAAAATGCAATGCTTTGTGAAACAGTTGGAAAATATTTGATTCTTTACAAATTGGGGCCAGATGTATACTGTCAACTTTTCTTCTAGAATTGTTTAATCCTTTTATAAATTAATTCCTATACTCACTTAATGTACTTTCACTTAATGCATTGATTTTCTGATCCAAATTTACATTATATCAGAGTATACCTTTAATTAGTATTTATTAAAACAGCATTTCCCAATTAATTTGGCCATTGAACTTATCATAATACACATTTTACTAAGGGATTTACGCAATCCAAATAATGCCGGTGCCTTGGTAGCCTAGCTGGTAAGGCGTCGTGACAGTAACTCAAAGTCCCTGGTTCGATTCCGTGCCAAGGCAAATTTTTAATTTCGGGAAATTAGTAAAAATTAAAGTTCAGTTATTAAATAATAGATGGCGCCAGCTTAGCCTAAATTTAAATTAATAATTATTAATCCGACAGATGGTGGCACCATAGCATAAATTAAAAATAATTATTAATTTGGCAGTTAATTCAAAAATAAACCGCTAGGGTGAGTTTGGCTGGATTAGGATTATTTACCATTGAACTCTTTTATATTATATATAACTTTATTGAATCTCTCTAAATTTTTTTTACCGCTAGGGTGAGTTTGGCTGGATTAGGATTATTTACCATTGAACTCTTTTATATTATAACTTTATTGAATCTCTCTAAATTTTTTTAGTATGAATCAAAAAAATATGCCAGTTCAAGGTCAAATAACTTTAAATAACAAATTAAAAATTTGACTTGAATGATAAGAATTAGTAATAAATATGCCTGTCATTTTTGATTGGCATATTTACTAATAATGTATATTTTGACTTTTTTAAATTAAAATTATATACAAGGTATGTTTGTTAATTTTTGAGAATAAAATAATATAAATATTGGATAAGTAATTAACCTAATCATATAATAGCAATTAAACAACTAACAACAAAGCAAGTAGAAAAGCATTTGTCTGTGCTTAATTCAATCATCTGCTTTTAATTTAAATTAGTTTGATCATTTGGTGCATTTGCATTATGGATATTTATAGGGAACAGAGGATATACACAAGATATACATATGATGTTTTTCAAAATTAAAATTCTCTCTCAAGAACAAAGAAAATATGATACTATAGAAATCATACATAAGAAAATGATGAAAATTTTAAGATCTCTAAAAGAAGGTAATTTTTAAAACATGTTTTGAAAATTGATTAAATACATAGATAACTGTATAGAAGGCTCTTATTGAAGAATATTAAAGATAATTTCATAACATTTATTATTTTATCTTGATTTTTGGCAAGTCTTGGAAATTAATGAACACACCTTGTATTATTACATTTTAGTTAGTAAAGTGATTATTTTAATTTATTTTGTGGAACCCTTAATTATTACTCATGGAAACTGGGGTTCCATAAATTATAGAATACCATTTGGGAAATGTGTACTAGGGAAAGTTAGAATAGTTTTTCATTTGCCTGATCTAAAAAATTGGGAATGACAGAGAAACATTTTACAAGAATGAAGAAAATGTATATGATTATGGTATTTTTACAGCTCTGTAAGCAGCAGTATTAATATACCATTATAAATTATACTCAAATTCTATATTACACATTTTATTCGTTTAATCTGCAGTGCTTTCAGCATTATCTCTGGCACTCTGGATTAAACGAATAAAATTGTGTAATTTGAATTTGAGTATAATTTATAATGGTATATTAATACTCCTGCTTACAGAGCTGTAAAAATACCATATTAGCAAAAAGCAGTTTACTGAATTTTATAGTATATGATTATATTATTAAAGATGCAAATCTAAGTTTTCATCAACCTTACTCATCAGTTTAGATTCCAGTTGTATCTCCTAGAGCTTATTTAAAGATGTTTTTTGCAGATATGAATTACAAGTCAGTGGGTTGCTTTGGCTTATTAGTGATTCATATTAAATTTCTGTCCACAGAAATACAGAAATTAAGTATTTATATAAAAATAAATCTTTAATGTTTTGAAACATTAAATTAAACACTTAACACTAAAACAGGTTTTAATCTTCAACATAAAATTTAAACTTTATTAAAAATTTGTAAAAAACATTTTCAGTTACAAGGTACTAAGAGACAGGTCAATATTGTAACTGAAGTGGGCTCAAGAAGAACTAAAAACATTTTTACAAATTTTAAATATATGATTTTTTTTTCTGTTGAAGATAAAAACATGCTTTAGTGTTAAGTGTTATAAGTTAATAATTGAAGAAATTAGTAAAGATTTCATACTATATATATTCATATATTTTAAAACATTATGTTATTATTAATTATGGATTTTCAGGGGGGAGTTCAATGAAGCACAAAAACTTTACAATTGGAATGGCATTTTAGAATTGAAAAATCTAAATAAAATTCATTCTGTAAATAATTTTTAATACAGAATGCAATTTTAGATTATTGCAGATTGAATACAATATTATTATTAATAAAGGTAATGAAATATCCTAGAAAAATAGCCATCCCAAAAATATTCCCAGTAAACAATTCAGATTAAGTATCCCCACATATACAGGTAGGCCTCTATTAGTGCGAATAATTGGTTCCACGAGTTTTTCGCACTATTCGAAGTATTAACTCTATGTAAAATATGGTAATTGGTTCTTGCTTTGTGAGATTGCGGCCATTAGCCAACCTTCACTATGAATAACCACAATACTAACTTAACACTAACTGTTTAAGAAATATTTATTTTCATATTTTATATCGTTATTCATCATATAAATTAATAACTTACCAGATTTTGCTTGAATGTTCGCTTTACTAATTGGTATTTAAACAGTTAACGGCATAAAGCCCATCTTTCTGATGTTTCACTCCTTCAAAGCCAACTGACTGTTCTTGGACTATCTGGTGTTTCACCCCTTCAAAGCCAAGTGACTGTTCTTGGACTACTATTCTGATGTTTCACCCCTTCAGAGCCAAGTGACTGTTCTTGGACTGCTCCTCAGATGTTTCACCCCTTCAAAATCGTGTGACCCTTTTTGGACTGCTCCTCATGATTTTCACCCCTTCAAAATCGTGTGACCGTTCTTGGACTGCTCCTCGTTCGGTTTTACTAACCGAAAATTAACGGTAATTTGTTAATTGACATCATAGGTTTCACCCCTTCAAAATCGTGTGACCGTTCTTGGACTGCTCTTCGTCTATTACCCCTTCAAAGCCAAGTGACTGTTCTTGGACTGCTCCTCGTCCGGTCGTACTAACCGAAAATTAATGGTAATTTGTTAATTGACATCATAAAAGGAGTTTTGTTACTAACCGAAAATTAACGGTAATTTGTTAATTGACATCATAAAAGGAGAGGCCAAAAATTAACGGTAATTTGTTAATTGACATCATAAAAGGAGACGGAGCAAGTGACTGTTCTTGGACTGCTCCTCGTCTGGTTTTATTAACTGAAAATTATGTGACTGTTCATGGACTGCTCCTCGTCCGGTTTTACTAACCGAAAATTAACTATTGTTCTTGGACTGCTCCTTGTCCAGTTTTACTAACCAAAAATTAACGAAATTTGTTAATTGACATCATAAAAGGAGGCAGAGCTTTGTTAGTAAGAATGCTTGTCCGGTTTTACTAACCGAAAATTAACATTAATTTGTTAATTGACATCGTAAAAGGGGATGGACATTTGTTAGTAAGACTGGTCTATGCTTACAACTTAAAAGGAAGCGGAGCTTTGTTAGTAAGACTGGTCTATGCTTACAACTCACGGTTTTACTAACCGAAAATTAACGGTAATTTGTTCATTGACATCATAAAAAGCTCCTCGTTCGGTTTTACTAACCGAAAATTAACATTAATTTGTTAATTGACATCATTAAAGGGACGGACATTTGTTAGTAAGACTGGTCTATGCTTACAACTCGCATTAATTCTAACCGAAAATTAACGGTAATTTGTTAATTAACATCATAAAAGGAGGCCAACTGAAAATTAACAGTAATTTGTTAATTGACATCATAAAAGGAGGTGCATTACTAACCGAAAATTAACATTAATTTGTTAATTGACATCATAAAAGAGAATGGACCCTTATTACTAAGACTGGTCTATGCTTACAACTCGCATTAATCGAATATTTGCTCGTAAAGACTGGTCTATGCTTACAACTCGCATTAATCGAATATTTGCTCGCAGTAACTGACAAACGGTATCATTTTTATAAGTCGCACTAATCGAATATCGCATTATTCGAATGGTATCAATTTTATAAGTCGCACTAATCGAAATTGCATTATTCGAACTCGCACTAATCGAAGCCTACCTGTATCTAATATCAATGATATAATTGGTTAAAAAGACCAATTCCAGATTTTTGGTAAAATGCTTGTGATAGTTTATTTTTTACTTAATATTTGATTTAAATTTCACCATATTAAACTTTACATAATATATATTTGCTCAATAATATGAGTAAGTAAATTAAAATTTAAATTGTTTTCTTAAATTTGGTGTAGAGATAGCATTTAGATTACATCCAAAAGAAAAAATTCAAAATCCCAAAATTTTTTATTTTAATAACTCCAAAAATAGAAAATTGAAAAAAATTAATATTTTTGTTGACAGATGGTATGATATTCATCAGTGATTCTATTTTTTTAAAATTGCACTTTTTATAATTAAATTAATTTTATTCAGAATGCGAATACAGGTATCCCTTCTATAACACGGTAGATAGGTTCCTGAAAAACACCTTGCTGTGTGAAACCGTGTTATATTAGACCCAGAGCCAATACAAAAAGGAGAGTTTCATTCCAAAACCAATTCAAAACAAATAACTTTCTTTAGTTCCACGTAAGAAACTTAATGCTTATTAAGAATATCAATAACACGTAACATAAAGAAAGAAAAAAAATATATACGTAAGCCCTTAAAAAACAATATACGTAAAACAAAAAGAAAGAAAAGTATACAGCCTATATAACATTCATATGATAATTATATCTTCCTTATCACTGTTTTGCAAAAATATTCTTATATTGTTAAAACAAAAACATTTTTACTTTAACATTATCAACTTCACTTTCTGAACTTTTTCATGCATTTAAAATTGGCGTATCTTCTACTCACTTTACAAAATTTGTAATCTAACCTGCTACAACCCACTAGAAAACAATTGTTCCTTAACATATGCCTAAAAAATTTATGAATAAAAAAGATTTTTCTATTTCACATATCTTTATCGTAGAATAAAAACTTATTTTTTATCCAAGAACTGAATGTTTGGAAATATTTGTATAAACTTTACATTGCAAAACTTTACAATTCAAATGAAAAACAGCTCAAAGGCAGGAAAAATATATTAACACAAAATTTATTACAGGTAGTAGTGCTTTTGATATACAATCCTCATCAGCTACCAAGAACATAACGAATATAACAAATTGTTCTAAAGAACGCCTAACGTTCTGATGGTTTAAACGTTGCTATGGCAACACAAATACAAATTTTTACATAAATGTAGAATATTACGAGTATGGTATATAAACTCTTCAGTAAACGCCAAGAATATACAAAAAGGTTAAAAATATTAATAAACAAATCGCATCAAAAGTCTACAGGACTGTATACATCAGAGAGTTAACTAAACTATTCTCACTTTAATTAGATTTAATAATGTTTATCAGTAGAACTACACCATCTCCATGCATTATTTATCATAGCGGATTCAAGCTTATTCACTGTTTCTCTGTTCATCTTGTGGTTACTAAATATAGATAATGTCTCAGCAACTCTTCCTTTGATGGAGTCATGTTCTTTCCTTAAGAGTTTAGCATCTTTCCAATGCACTACAATGTCTGAGGTCAGCACACGTTGGGCTAAGGCTGTACTAGTGGCTTTATTTACTAAATCTTTCTTATGCTCTGTAATGCGTTTTCTGAGGGAGCGTGCTGTATATCCAATGTAATCTCTGTCGGTGTTTCAGCACACGTTGGGCTAAGGCTGTACTAGTGGCTTTATTTACTAAATCTTTCTTATGCTCTGTAATGCGTTTTCTGAGGGAGCGTGCTGTATATCCAATGTAATCTCTGTCAGTGTTAAAGTCATTATCATGGAGAGGGATTTGATATACGCCTGGAAAGTAGGCATCACTGATTTTGTCCTTATCATTCCTAATAAGATTAAACAGGGTGTTGTTTCTATTAAATATGATCTTTTGGCCCGAGATTTTTTTAAGTTTCTTCCTAAATCTCAAGGATATAGAGTTAATATCCATGGAATACACTCTGTCTTCATTGTGGTCGTCATTAGTCTGTTTAGTCTTGGACATTTTTCTCAAAAGTTTAGTGATGGTGTTCACCTTATATGCGTGTTTTACCGCTTGTTGTGTAATCCAGTCCACTTCGTGTTGTCTACTTTCTAAGTTCGTGCAGTGTGTAAAGGTTCTATTCAGCAGGGCTCTAAAGGCTGCCATTTTATAGCTTCATGGTTCCTTGGTTTCTGCTCGTATGAATAAAAGTATATACGTGTCCTTTCTGTAAATAGATAAAGCATACTCACCTGCTTGGAATATGATGTTTATATCAAAGTAATCCATCTGGAAATCTCTTTCTTTCTGCTTAATCAGAACCAGACCTAGAGCTGCATCCGATAGTCTTGCTTTGATGTACCTCTTATAGAGCTTAATTCTAGGTGAGATCGTTGGTAAGACTTGTTCCTCTTTACTCCTCACAACAAGCTCAGCCAGGACTCCTGCCATAGGGCTTCCGATTGGGACACCAGATGTTTGGAGATAGAATTTACCATCAAAAAGAAAGTAGGACTTGTGTACAATTAAATAACAGATGGTTCTAATGAGGCTAGGTTCACATTGGTTGTGCGGGAGATGTTTCAATAAAAACCTATATGAAAGCAAGCATGCTGGTTCTAATTTGATGGATGGATACAAGGCTTTAAAGTCATAAATGGTTAAAATCTCTTCTGGTAACGGGCCTACTTCCAACAGAGTGTCAATTAGCTGTAGAGAGGAAGTAACAGTCCATTCATAGTTTCCCATTCTATTTATACATCATTTCGCTAAACGTTTTTCTAATAAATATGTAGGGGTGAACCTCTTTTCGACAACGGGCCTGGCTTCTATAGGATTCTTATGTCTCTTAATAAAAGTGAACAATCTAGTCGGCCTTGGAGACTTAACATATGTCCCTTCCAAAAAATCAGGAAGTTTATTATTTCTAAGTATTCTATGGATTTCATTATCAATCATCTTCGATGGGTTGTGATCAATCTGCACGCATTTATTTTCATCCAGGAATTTATATAAGAAGTTGTTATACATTTCTCTTTTTAATAAGACTATTGCCTTGCTTTTATCATCACGTGCACAAACAATGTTATTATTTACGAAGCCACTCCTGGGCTTTGCTTACCTTCAGCTGACGTTTCAGTATGTCACTGTTATTAGTCTTCTTAATAGATCTGGCTATCTGCCACCTCATTTTGTCTGCTCTTACTACATCTGCAGATTGTAACAATGGGCTCTATCTGTATAGCTACGGTTTTCCAATCCGGTACATTTTCTATTAGGTTATTCGGGCCTCTAGTTAAGAGATCATGTATAAGAGATGGGACTTCAATATTATCTAACACCGCATCAGTCGGAAGAGGATGTCTATTTCTCCTCTTGTTCTGTCTACATAACAATCATTTGAGTTTTTTGATGTATCTCATTCTAGTCTTTGTTACTTTAAGTTCGATGAAATCACTCAAGTGTGGCAGTATAGCTTTCAGATCCAATGAGTTGTTAACTACTATACCTTTTTCCATGAACTTTGTCTTTAAACTGAAGAGTTCTCTCCTTGCATCAGTAACCGCTGATGATAAACACCATTTTTTCGTCATGGTTAACAACTTTTTTGATTTCACAGGAAGTTTCAAATTATAAATTGACATAGGAAGAACTTCATTTAGCCTACACTGGCTTAAGAAGATATATAGATAGATAGCCTACTTTTGATGCGATTTGTTTATTAATATTTTTAACTTTTTTGTATATTCTTGGCATTTACTAAAGAGTTTATATACCATATTCTTAATATTCTACATTAATGTAAAAATTTGTATTTGTGTTGCCATAGCAACATTTAAGCCATCAGAACATTAGGCATTCTTTAGAACAATTTGTTATATTCGCTATGTTCTTGGTAGCTGATGAGGATTGTATATCGATAGTGCTACTACCTGTAATAAATTTTGTGTTAATATACTTTTTCCTGCCTTTGAGCTGTTTTTCATTTGAATGTTTGGAACACAAAATACTCAATGGTTGCTAATTAACTCAATTTCAAATCGAAATAGAAAATAGACTGCATATCATCCCACTCATGGCTAACAAGCAAAATTGCATTAATGACTAATTTTAGCAAAGTATTTCTCAGTGATTGCATTTTGTGTGTGTATTGTGTGTCCCTAGCAAAGCCACCGAGAGAAATTTTTGGGCCCATGACAAGTTGATGGTGAAGTGTATTGTGTGTCCCTAGCAAAGCCACCGAGAGAAATTTTTGGGCCCATGACAAGTTGGTGGTGCAGGCCCCACTTAAAAAAAGTGCATCGCTTTGATTTAATAAAAAAGCCATATAAAACATAAAACATTATTTAAAAAAGTGTACAATAAATTCAAAATTTGATACATTACATACCATGTTATATATATAAAATAATTTATTATGGCACAATTGCTTTGGATGGTACACAGTACACTCTGGCAGTGGCCTGCGAATTATCGGGCAGGTTATGTGACACATCAGATCCCTTTTGATGCTAGACCCATGACAAAAGTCTCGGATGTCATTCCCCTCTCAGCCGCCCTGGTCCCTAGTATCAATTTACAGAAATTAATGAAAATGTTTTGTGTTGTAGAAGGGTAAACATAATTTTCTAAATATTGTAAGTAAGTACTGTGATATATGAGGGTTTCTACAATTTTCAAATTGTATTAGAGAAAAGCTGTGTTATAGGAGGGATACCTGTATATATATAAATGTTAAATTGCAAGGTGTCAATAAGACTATCATTGGCATGTTTGATCTAATTCAGGCATTTGAAACAAAATTGCAAATATTTTATCAAGAAGACATCACTTCCAAAAGCTTCAAATATTTTCCAAATTTGAAAAACTTCTTCACAGATTTGAACTTTCATGAAAAACCAGATGGAGCTAAATTGACTGCAGAATTTTCAGAAGTTATTAACTCTATATTCAGTGAATTTTCATCAAGATTCGTCCAGTTTAGACAATTTGCAGTAACTACAAAATTTATCATGTGCCCTGAAACAATGGGTGCAGATATAGTCCGTCCACCGAGAGTAGAGACTTGGCCACGCCTCTTCGAAGAGAGAGTCCATTTCGGTGCAGGGACAGACTGAGAAATACCCTCCAAGATTTCAAACGCGTGGGAGAAACCAGTTCCATGTTCTTTGTTTCAATTTCAGTGCTGTACGGTTTATAGGTTTACCCAAAGTTATTTTTGTTGATTTTTTATTCAAGGGAAATGTCTTCGAAAAATAAAATTATCCATTCCAAAGATTGTATTCAAAAATTAGGACAATAATATAACTCGTCAACCACTAGTCCGGTTAACCTAAAGTAATTTGATGGAATCGTCGGATACCACGTGACATAGGCGTGGCCAAGTCTCTACTCTCGATGGACGGACTATAACCTGAATTTAGAAACATTTGACTGGCTAAAGTTGGACAAACTTGAAATGCATTTAACAGATTTTTAGTCGAGTTACATATGGAAGCAAAAATATTTACGAAAAGATTTGGAAATAATTGAACACTAGTAATTGTCCAATATATTTAACAAGCATGCAGAAGCAGAAATCATTAAAACTTGGAATGCCTTTACCTCAAAGCTTCCAACTGTTTGAAAAACTAGCAATGGCTGTTTTGATAGTTTTTTCTTCTACATATTCTTGTGAGTCTTTGTTTTCAGAAATGAACTTCATAAAAAATAGTTTCAGGAACAAGATTGACGGATGAATCTAATTCAATATGCGTGTTTCTGAAAGTCTCCAAATATGAACCAGATATAAGGTGCTTGTCATCAAATATTCAACAGCAAAAATCTCATTAATAAATGATTGGAATTATTTTTTATTTTGTTTGTTTCTATTTCAAACATGATTATCATATCTTCATTATTATGACAATAATATATGTATATTTCTATAACAAACTATCTGGCATGTTAGTACATTAAGAAATATAACTTTTTAATTTTTTAAACTCCAGCAGAAAAAGGTTTGCCATCCCTATCTTTGATAATATGATGGAGCTATAATAACAGTGATATCATTGTAGAACTTTGCTATTTAAATTTTCATAATTTGAATATTCTATAGTGTAATTCCAAAATATTTGCATGCTTTTTAGAATTCTCTTTTATTTTTAATGTATAGAATTTGATTAAACAAATAAACAAGCACTAAACAGAAGTTTAAATTCAAGGGTTTTTAATTAAGAAATATTTTTGGTTGATAACTATAATCATCATCAGCTTACAAAAGAATAACAAGAATAATACAGGTTTTTAAGATTTCAAAAGTTCAAAATAGTCATAGTTAGAATATAATATTGGACTAAACTTGAAGAAAAAATAAATGACATTATTTATAATTAAAAAGAATGCAGAAATTTAATACAAAAACATAAATAAGGGAATGAATTCAAGCCATATGATGCATGTTAATCCATTGTTAAATAACCTTTCTGAAATCCAGTTTGTTCTCTTGGTTTGAATCCAGTATTTGTTCCAATCTTCATATGAGGATAATTGTGAATACTTTGTATATTGTTGACAGTAGATTGAGGGGCCTGTAGTTTCTCAGATCTGCTTTATCTCCCTTATCTATCAGCACTATGACTGCATTTTTCCAGCCATCTAGTATCTATCCTGTCATGTGCAGTCAGAGAATATTCTGGCAAGTTGCTTATATACTGGTACTCCTTTAGTAGTTCAATGTTGTTGATGCCTTCATCTTCATAATTGCTTTGCAGTAGTATTGCTGGGATATCTCATGTATTTGTTGGGCTCGGTCTTGTTGTTTCTTAATTGGTCTCTTGTTGTACATAGTTCCTCATAAAAGGCTGCTGCTTTTTCTATTGTACTGTCTCAGTCAATGATAAGTTTTCCATTATCTTCTTTTATCACATTTAGTTCGTGTTTTCCAGTTATTATTTCATTCTGTGCTGATTGAAGGTTATTGCTGTTCTCAATAGACATTTGAATCCTTTCTATATTGAATCTTCATATATCTTCTTTGATTTTCTTTTAAACTATTTTGCATATTTCTATGTTCTGTCTGATTGGTAGCAGATTTAATCTTGATTCTTCCTTCATGTTTTGGCGAATATTTTCATGATAGGATTTTTCAGTTGAGTTCCTGTAGATCAGGCATGTCAAACTCATTTTAATTCAAGGGCCATTTAATGAGCCTATAACAGGGGTGGGCAATTATTTTCTTCCGAGGACCGGATAAACAATCTTCAGGATGAAGCGGGCTGTATAAAAATTGAAGTACCAAAGAGCGAATTTAACCTTACGGCACTGTAATTATGTAATGAAATTATTGATAACATTAGCTACTCTATTAATAATTAATAAAAACTACTTTGACATAAAATAACTGCTGACATTCAAGCAAGATTGACTCTAGCACAAACACATTCCTCTCATCATCATACGGGACAAGAATAATGTTTGCGTCAATTTATCTGCACACATTCTTGTCAATCTCGCTATTGTAAGTAACCACTTTTTGACACTTACACACAGAATATATTCTTGTATCAATATTATTTTTAAAATATACTTTTCTTGTATTATTCTCTTAGTTTTTGTTTGTATGTAAAAAGTTTAAAAGAATCCATAGAAACTATTTTTATCATTAGAAACATTAGAAAATAATTCATCCTACAATTAATAAATTCAGATAATTTTCTTTAAAAACATAAGTATTTTATCAAATTGATTGATTGTTAACAACCTATAACATCAGAATGTTACAAAATATTAGCTATTGATTGCTAATAACCTATTACATCAGAATGTTACAAAATATTAGATATCTACACTAATTTTGTAAAAACAAATTTACAACTTAATGTGAATGATGAAATTTACTATGTTCATGAAACAAATTTACAATTTAATGTGAATGGTGAAATTTACTATGTTCATGGCTAATTATATCATCAAAATTTCGAGTAACGTCCACATGAAATTTTCATGTCACAATTTGTCCATTATTTAACACTGCAAAGTATCCATTATTTTATTTTTTCTTTTCAAGTTGAATTTTACAAATGTGGACCTTGAAACTGTACAGTGTCCTAGTTTATGCGGCGGGCCGTATAAGATGCCTTCGCGGGCCGCCTTTTGCCCACCCCTGGCCTATAAGATTGCTGCGGGCCATATCACAAAAATTTAATTTTTTTTTTAAATTACATTTTGGAGTAAGGATTCAGAAATATAGATATGATAATTAAAAACATTGTATAATCAAACAAATATATTACAAAAATATATAATTACTACATAATTGTTTTAAATTATACATATTTTTTAAATTTAATTCTTCACTATCAATCTTTACTTTTCTATTAAGAGTTAAAAGTTACATTTTCTGTACAAACACAAATGCTTTCATTAAAATTTTATAAATTCAAATAAACATAACTACCGTGTTTCCCCGAAAATAAGACCCGGTCTTATATTAATTTTTGCTGCAAAAGACATGCTAGGGCTTATTTTCAGGGGATGTCTTACTTTTCAAGCACAATAATTAACATTTCTTCATGTTCAAGAAACACATTTCTTTAGGTTCAAGAAATACATTTATTCAGATTCAAGAAATACATTTATTCATGTTCAAGAAACATTCAAAAATGAACAAAATCATTCTAATACAGCCATGTCGTCTTCTTCTGGAACATCGTCATAAAGCTCCAAATCACGAATTCCGACCTGAATTTTTTGCGACTTCATTTCCTCTAAGACCATTGGCCCTAGCCTCTCATGTTGAGCAATATAGCTCTCCTCAAATGAGCTCCTCTTGTCCATGTAGCCTGCACGTAGGGCATTAGCAACACAGCTGTCCGTTATTTTATCCCATGCATTCTTCACCAAGTAACAACTTCTTGTAGCTTATGCTTCACAAAGTTTCCTCGTTGATTTCTCTCCATTCTATTTTCAATGTAGTCATTGATTTCCGTGCGCAAATGGTCTTTAAATGGCTTGGTTATTGCAATATCAAGAGTTTGGAGATATGCAGTCATTCCTGCGGGAATCATTATTTGATCAATTCTTCTTTCTGCAAGGAAGTTCTTCATAGTTTTAGCGCGGTGAGTGCTGGCAGAATCCCACACTAGCATACCTCTTTGGCCACCTCGCAAAACAAGTGGTAGAAATAAATCGACCCACTTTTTTATTGCTACTTGTGTGCACCAAGCTTTTTCAGTCTCAAGAACATAAATACCTGAAATACATTCGATTTCCTCTTTCTTACCCTTAGAGATGATTAGAGGAGGGGTTTTCTTTCCATCGAGACGAATTGCCAAAATACATGTAATGCGTGCACTTTCGTAACCAGTGGAGGGAATGTATATCGCAGAGGCACCCCTCTGATCAATGGTAGTTTGAGACCCTTGACCCATAAACACTGCAGTTTCATCCATAGCAATCATGTTCGAGAGTTGGTACTTAGAGAAGTCGATGCCATCAACGAAACACTTGAATGCAAGTGCACGTTTAATCACTTCAGTATCTTCCAATTTGAACAGTGTTGTCGATCTTCTTAGAGACAGTTCATATCGCTGAAGGAAGCCATCTACCCAATGTTGTGATGCTTTGAATTCGTCTGGCGATATGTCTAGCTGTGATGCCATTGCAAGGGCAAATGCTTGAATATCAGCCATGCGAACAACCAAACACTTTGCTCTTCTATCAGCAATCCATTCACAGATGATGTGTTCCAATTCAAGAAATAATGGTTGCCGACCTGATCCACATTTACGCTTCTTGGCATTTCCCTCGTTGACCTGTTGACTGAGGTTATTGTACTCTGATCGCCATTTTCGGACCATTCGTAGATCCAACTTCTTCTCTTTGCAGAAAGCTGTAAGATTTTTATCCCTGGACTCTTCCACAATTCCTTTCTTGTACTCGACAGAATAGCTCTTTCTTTTTCCACTCATTTTACCTGAGCATTAAAATGTATTATCCTTTAAATTTATTATTAAGTGCTAAACATCCGTTGCTAACCCGAATTATTGAATACTGAAGATTCTAATTTGTCTCAAATGTGCATGTGTCCGTTTGTTTCAAATGTCCGTTTGTTTCAAATGTGCATGTGTCCGTTTGTTTCAAATGTCCGTTTGTTTCAAATGTGCATGTGTGTTGCGTCGGCACGTGACATTCGGCAATAAGGCACCCGTCTGTCTGACGACCTTAAAAACCGTTAAAAATACAGAAATAGATAAACTACAGAGAAATATATGTAAGCTATTAGGTTATTAATACCGTGTTTCTAGGGCTTATTTTAGGGGTAGGGCTTATATTAGGAGTACTTTGAAAAATCATGCTAGGGCTTATTTTCTGATTAGGTCTTATTTTCGGGGAAACACGGTACTTACATTTTTTAAATAAGTTAATAACACCACAAATAAATCTTTAACAAGTCTGTTAGCGCATCCTTTATATACGTCCTTCAGTGATGGATTGTTTGGAACTTGATCATTGTATTTGTCCATCCTTTTTGTTTTTTTGGTAAGAAATTTCACACAAAACAATGTAGTCTTTGCAGGACAACACTTAGTTTGTGCCACTGATCTGAAAAATCAATTTCATATGTACATATACGTCTGCAAAGGCTAATCGAAAGAAAGTAACACGTGCAATTACATTTCATTAAAATCAAACTAGTGTATCATAATATATGACATAGCTACGAAGCAATAATTACTTCCTTTTACCTCATAACATATTGTTTTCATTTTCATTTTAGTTAAGTGCATTGAGGGTCACAAATAATCACATCAAGGGCTGCCAGTTTGACACCCCTGCTGTAGATATAGATCAGGCCAGGGCTGTCCAAAAGGCGGCCCACCAATCCATATTGTGCAGCCCGTGAGGCTTTCACAATTTGTGATATAATATTACTTTTTAATATTTTTTCACTTTTATTTATTACTTTTTTGAGAGATTAATAAAAATAATCCTAAAATTGAATTATATCAACTCAATTAATTAATAAGCTTTGAGAATTTATCAATTAATTAATTATTCTTAATTATTAGTAATTATTTAATGATCAACACGCTATCAGTGACATCACATTTTTATAAGACTTTTTAATCACGTCAATTTTAGTTTTATCTATTTCAGTTTAAAGTTTTGAATTCTGACTGTATATTAGTTACTTTTTGGTTTCTAACACTTTCCATCTTAGTGATGATGTGACTGTTGTTGTGAGATTGTGTTTTAATTTTATTTTACTGTTTACTGTAATTTTATTTTATTTTTATTTTACTATGAGTTTGTTGTATTTGTGAAATGAGTGAGAAAAAAATGTAAAATAGAAAATGAAAATCGAGTATATTAGTAGCAGTGAGAATATGACTTTTTCATAACAAATCACATGGGTTAACTGCTTGGTTTAACGAATGTTTTCCTAACTTTTGTGATTTTGGTCAGAAAGTAATATCAACGTTTGATAGTACTTATTTGTGTGAAGGGGCATTTTCTAACATGAAAATAGTTAAGAATCGATTTGGAACCTGCCTCGGAGATTCTTCTTTTACATATTCTGTGAATACTACAACAGGAATGGATGTAAATATCCAGCCCTTGTAAATGCTGCTGCCTGCTCTTGTTTATCACATTAAATAGGTACATACATACTATTTTTATATTTTTTAACTGTTTATATTTTATAACTTTTTGTTAATACGTTTATTGGATGCAATCTTGTAAATATAATTTTGTAATAAGGTTTGTTAATCTGGAAATAAAATTGGTTTCCAAGAAATGTTATATTTATGCATTCCGTTTGTTGAGATAATAGCCTATCAAGTGCTAAAGTCCCTCCCCTTTTTTGTAACTGCAACCCTCCATATCTCTAGTAAACATGGCTATAGCCCTCAGGTTCATTATAATTGGACAGCCCTGATATAGATGTAGGAAGGGGGGAGCTTTCTCAGTCCTAGCACTGTGACCACCAAAGGTCTATTGTGCATCCCTGACAGAATCATCCCAGAAGTCCTGTCTTATCACGAAAGACGGTATCTTCTTCAATGGACCATAGCAAGGACTTAAGGTGTAGGGAAATACAATCCAAGAAGATCATACCTTAGCCATGAAAGGGCCATATATTCATACAAAATGTGGAGAGTTTCATACTCATCCTGACATCATCTACAAGTAGGGCTATTAACAATCCAATTAAATGAAGATGTCTTCTGAGATGAATGCCCTGTAACAATCCTAACTTCATTTTTATGTAGTTAGAGCAACTCTTTAGTTCTCTGTATAGAGAAATCCAAAATGAGAGCTTTTACCTGCCTATGACCCAGGAGTAGACCTCCAGTAAATGAGATTCTGGGCTGTCAACCAGTTTCTGACAACCTCTTCAAATGCATCAAATCCAATGCCCAGGCAAGCTCAGGTCCAATAAAGATACAAGAAGCCCCTTCCTTGGCAAGTGCTTCAGTTCCTCTGGTCTCTTCACTATTTCTGATGATTGTCACCATTCCATTGTATGTCTTCTATAAGTCATTTTTCTCTTCTGCAAGCATTTGGAATTTGTTTTTGCAGCATTTGTATTCTTCCTTCTTGATCTTAAGCTGTCCCATGTTGATCTTTTGTTCTCTGTGTTGTATTAACCATCATCTTTCACATTAAGTATCCAACTTGACTTTGGCACATACTAATTGATGGTCACTGCCAGTATTAAACTGGTTGAATACAGAAATGTCTTTGATTGTACAGTTGTTGTTGGCAGAAAGAAGTCAGTCTTGTTCTTAAACTGTCCATTGGGACTGATTCATATCCATTTTTGTTGCTCTTCCTTGTTGAAGAAGCTGTTCATTATCCTCAGTTTGTCATGAGTTGCAAATTCTACTAATCTTGATGCCTCTTTTGTTTTTATACTGATGTCATATTTCCCCATATATTCTTCTTCCTATTGTCATCTTCCAATTTTTGTGTTGATGCTGCCTATAATGATTGTGAAGTATGTGCCAGATTGATATTCATTTTCTTGGCTAAATCTTCATATAGGGCTTTTTTCTCTTTGTCATTGCCACTGGCTATCAGTGTATATACCTATATTATATTCAGTTGATATCTCTTGGAAATCCTCAATGTGACTTGTTCTTATTTGAGTTGCTAGTGAAACTGATGATTATGTATACAATTTCCTTGTGAATTAGAAATCCTGTTCCTCCAATGGTATTGGTCTAATTCCCTCGATGGTAGAAATTATTGTTTTTAAATGTAAAGTAAATAATTTATGTTAATGTAGTGCATATGTTGTTTGAGTTTTAACAATAAATTTGTTGTAAAAAATGGATTCAGTATCATAAATAAGAAGTTTTTCATTTAATAAATTTCTCATAATTTTTATTAAATTTATTCATATTAATATAATTATCCATAATGAATTTAGTTTATATATTTTGATCATAAGTTTTTCTGTGATTAACATAATTTGTAATTTAAATAGGTATTTGCTTGGAAAATAGCTGATGACTTATTACATCATAATGTGGATTTGGAATCATGTTATTTTGCAGCTCAAACCATGAGGACAAAGGTAAATATTTAATTACATATTATAATTAGATTTCTATTATATATGATAACTCTGGAATTAATTTTTACAGTTATATATTTAGATTATGAATATATTTTAGATTTTACTAAATGTTGTAGAGCTTAACTCAGAACATATGAAAATTTTTACAAATAGCAAATATCCAAATCAGAGCTAAATGCAGTTATATCAATAATTTCAATATTTGTGCTCATTATTACAAAAACATGTATGAAATAATTCAAATTCATAATAGCTTTAAGAAAAATTTAAAAATAAATTTAAGTAAACAATGTTTGAACAATGTAAACATATAACTGCATCTAATAACAATGTTTTATTATTTGAAGCATGTGTTATGCTCATTTAATCTGATAGATCATTAATATGAACAGAATGATTTCTATATTGATTTCTTGCCATTTAACCTTTTCATCACATTGTTTTACTCCAATATTCTTTGGATATAATGGCCTGTTTAAGAATATGAAAAAATTACATTAATTTTATTTAATTAATGCAGGTTGAGTATTCCTAATCCGAAATACTTGGGTTCATGAAGAGGATTTTGGATTTTATTATATTATAACATGATGGAGTTGAAAAGTGAGAAAAAATTCACTGTCAGATCTTTTTGACATTTTTAATGATATATACCGTATTTGCCGGCATATAAGACACACTTTTTTTCCTTTGAAAATAGGTCTGAAAAACGGGGTGCATCTTATACGCCGATACTCAGTTTCTGATTACATTCATTTCTGGAAATTTCCTCTATTCGGAGTTATGTGATTTTTTTTCTTGTTTCCTTGCGGAGTGTGGGAATATTACAGTTACGTAGAGTTCAGTGAATGCGCATGCGCTGTCATTGATGATCACAGCTGGGTTCGTTTAAACTTTCCAATTTTTGTGAATGACTTATAAGTGTGTGAAATTTCTACTGTTCAATTTTCTTAAATTTGTTGGCAAGTTATGGCTCAAAAACAACATTGGCATTGCTTTAACATAGCATATAAGCTACGTGTGTTGCATATGCTAAAGAACATGGAAACAGGGCTGCAGAGAGGCATTTCGGGTTACCCCAAACTGAGAAAATGATAAGAACTTGGCGGAATCAGAAAAAGGATCTAAAAAAAGCAACTCACAGTAAACATAACCTACGAAGAGGAACTGCACAATGGCCTGAACTTGAGGCAGAGCTGAATACTTGGATTTTAGACCACAGAAAAGTGGGACTTTCAGTGTCTACAAAAATGATTATTCATCAAGCGAAAGCGATAGCGACT
>AYEL01082976.1:0-12917 GCA_000484575.1 Olivierus martensii | reverse complement strand
AACTAATACATAATTTAAATGCTTAATTGAGACAGTAGCAGAAAAGGACTTTTAGCAATTCTTGATATATTTTAGGGATTTTTTGAAAGTATGTCAATACTGTGGACACTAATATTTGGCAACTCTAGTATGATACGAATCAGTTATCTATCGTCGTGCATCTGGCAAGTATGCATCTGCTTAAAAGTCTACCATTACTATATACTGTTCCTAGCATTATTCATTAATGGTGTCGATTTTATTTAAAATTTTTAAATCTTTGTTAAGATGCCAAGAATCGATTTTACACTTTCAAGTAAAATTGCTTTACTGTATAAAATTAAAAGCAAGCCATTTAATACAAGCCATCGTAGACTTGCTGAAATAACTGGTGTATCAAAATCTACCATAGCACATTTCCTACAACAAGAAAATCATTTGCATAAGGAGTGGACATGACAGAAAGAAATTCCAGGAACATCCAAAAGAAAACGTGACGGAAAGGATTAGGAAGTCAAAGAAGCATTAGATCAATGGTTTTCTATAGTAAACGGGTGAGGCATGAATATCAGCAGCCTAGTGTTGAAGGCGAAGGCAGAGATCGCTAAAAAGCTAATAATTAGGTATCTATTTTAATAAAGCATTAAAATAGGTACCTAATTATTATTTTACCTACTTACTTATTTACCTAAGTATTATATATTTTATTTTAGAATTTATTATTAGTTCGTTTAATTGGGCAGCTGCTTAATTTGGCGAAAATGGATTAGTCCCAATTAAGCGGAATCAACTGTATATGTAAAAGGAATAGTTCTTCTGGGCTGAAAGAACTAATCCATTTACGTATATATTATTATAAAATTTAGTCGTATATATATGACTTTGAACATTTCAATAATACATATATATATATATATTTGTTTTTACTTATTACTTTATGTATGAGTAAAATAATATTTATGGCATCTAATATAATTTTATTTTATTTTGTTTAATTTATTAACAAATAAAATTATTAATGCAAATTCATTAATCTTATTGTATCAAATCATGATACTTTATTTAATAAAAAAAATTAAATTTTAATTATTGCATTCATCAATTTTTAACTTATTACAATTAAAACTAAAGTACAGTATTTAAAAAAATTTGTTTCTTAATTTTTCTTTTAGTGGAAAAACTATTATTACTTATCCACCAAAATCAAAAATTTTATATTCCTGCAAAAAATATTATGAATTAAATGGAGTTTCTCAACGTCAGTGTCAATCAAATGGTGAATGGAGTGGAATACAACCAAGATGCAAACCAAGTATGTTTTATTCATTTTTTTAAAAATAATAGCAGATAATCCTCAACTTATAATGCAATCAATTTACATTGTTTTTAGTTAATGCTAAACAAAATAGAGTTAAACATATGATTATGATACAATCAATAAGCTTGTGACTGATCAATGCAATTTATTGGCATTCCAGTCCTTGTACAATAATCCTATATAAATAGCAAGTACAGGGTGATTAAAAAAAACAGGAAATTTTGAAAATTGTATTGGCAACAGTGTGCATTTGGCAGCACTGAATCTCATATGCCAGCCTGTCAATGACACCCTGCCATTTAGTTATCATGGATGCTTGGTGTGGTGCGCAACATGCTTTTGCGATCAAAGCGTTTTACAAGAACAATGACAGTGTGGAGGGGGCATGTAGAGAATTCTGCCGTCATTTTAATTTAAGACGCCACAATTGTGTTCCATCAGCACATGCAATTAAAACATGGATACGTAATTTCGAGGAAACTGGTTCAGCAATGAAAAAGAAACCACCAGGCCGTGTGCGAACCGTTCGTACGCCAGACAATATCCAAGCTGTTCGAGATGCTGTCATAAGAAGTCCACGTCGGTCAATCCGTCATCACTCAGCATCTTTACAGTTGCATAGTTCAAGAGTTCGAAGAATATTAGTACAGGACATGCAATGCCATCTATACAAGTTGCAGATTGTCCAGGAACTGAAACCCAAAGATGATGTTATGAGACGACAATTTTGTGAATTAATGCTTCAAAAGATAAACGAGGATGAGGAGTTTATTAAGCGACCTCACCTGCAAGATGTCATCTTCAAAAAATAAATTGTACTGTATGTATTCTAAAATGGCATTGTTTTTACTATTAAATGACATAAATATTTTTTTTTTTTTTTTTTAATTTGTTTTCATGAAATTATTTACTTTTCAAAATTTCCCATTTTTTTGAATCACCCTGTATATAGGATTATTGCACATGGACTGGAAAAATCTATTGCATATGGATTTTTCTCTAGTTCTTTCATTTTGTGTTTAAGCTGTAATGAATAATGTGTAATGTGCACTCAATATACATAGTATAGATTAGTGATGTTCAAACTGTTCAAAACTTGAATTGAGTTGAGTTTCAAAATTAAACTCAATTCAGTTTGATTCAAATTAAAACTTGACTTGGCTTGAAAATTTCTTGGCAACATAATCTACATAATCCAGCATTTCTATAATTTGATACTTTATAATCTGGTGTATTAAAATCTCTGCTATTAGAAAATTTCATATTTTCTAACAGTAGAGATAATTTTTTCTGTACTTACAAGCATTTCATCAGTTGCAATTATAATGGCATTTTGTATTATGAAAATATATATTATTCTATTATTGTTTTGTTATATAATAAAAATTAAGAATATATGAATTAAAAATATCTTTCAGATTATTTTATTCTATTTATATCTAATTTATTATATCCAATTTTCAGTAAATCAGTAATTACATTTTGTAGAAATAATTTTTATTAAATTGGAAAAAAAGTGGTAAAAATTGACAAGGGACTTCACGATTTTGTGAATTTGGTTGCTGAAAATGCATAGTACCAATCAATAGAGCATCTTAAGAAACCTCTAAACAGACAACATTTATTGGCAGACTGCTGATGAGATGAATAACTGGTATTTTATATAATTTTCAATAGACTTAGTAATGTTTAATTCCAACTATTGAATAGGACTACCTTGCATCTTAAGAAACCTCTAAACAGACAACATTTATTGGCAGACTGCTGATGAGATGAATAATTGGTATTTTATATAATTTTCAATAGACTTAGTAATGTTTAATTCCAATTATTGAATAGGACTACCTTAAGAATGATTTTGTGGTTCAGACAAAAATGGGAGGAACAGTGGGCACATTTGAAGAAAGATAAAGATGAACAGTTGGATTCATGATATGTTTCACAAGTATTGAAATTGAAACAGTGATCAACAGTGTAATGAATATTTCAAGTCGCCGTCAAAATATCCAGTTTTGTAGACAGAGTATCAGATCATGTTTTGGAAAATTGGAGCTGTAAATTGAAAGTGAATGAATTTCTCCAATTTCAATACTTGTGAAACATGTCATGAACTCAATAGTCCATCTTTACCTTTCTGCAATGTGCTTACTAGTCCTCCCATTTTTGTCTGAACCACACTATCAATCCTTAAGGTACACAATACTTGCAATTAAACATGTACCATGTCCATTGAAAATGATATAATACCAGTTATTCTGTGAACTTTGAAGACCTGTAGCTTTTATCTCATCAGTGGTCTGCCAATAAATGTTTAGAGGTTTCTTAAGTTGCTCTATTGATTGGTGCTATGTGCTTTCAGTAATTGAATTCACAAAATTGTGAAGTTCCTTTGTGAGCATTTTTGACTAAGAATTTGATCTTTCTCCTTTGACATTTTCTCTACCAAAAGAGATCAAATTGTTTAGTGTAATTATTAAGTTAAAAAATAAAGACTTCTCTTATTATTATTATTAATAATTGTCTTCCTCATCATTTCTGAACATTGGTCTTGTATTGCTTTCTCACATACAGTGCTGGATTTATCTATAGGCCGATCAAGCCGCGTCCTAGAGCCCCACATTTTTAGGGGCCTCAAAACTGTCAATTTGTTATAAATTTTTAATAAGAAAAAAATGGATTTTTATTAAAGTACTAGATAGAAAGTAAAATTTTCAAGGTTCCTTATAAGTTATAAGGAGCCTTTAAAATTAGACCTAGCTGATTTGAATTTTTGTTCGTTATAAGTTATTTCAGAGATTATTATTATTTTTAGGGGCCCCAAAGCCTTGCTCGTCCTAGGACCTCCAAAAATGCAAATCCGGCTCTGCTCAACATCACATACACATATTTACAGATTAAAATTGTTTGTATTTGGCCTCTTCTTAAAATGCTCCTGTTATTAGATTTTTAGTATAGCATTAAAACTACATTCATTCAGATATACAAAACATTACAACATAAAAGTGACAATTAAAAACAACAAATAACATTGAGCACATGAGATAAGATAAAATGATAACCACTGGACAAGAAGTTAAGAGTGACAGCTGCTCAAAATTGATTGTTTATTACTGAATAATAAATGAATCAGTTTTAAGCATTTTTTTTATTGATACTCACTATAGTTTGGTAGATTTTTTAAGTTATTGTTCAAATTGCATCATCATACTGAAAAGTGTTTAATATTTCAAGGGAAAAAATTTTCTGGTTGACAAAAAAAATAGTGTATAGATGATAATAAAAAGTAATTTGTTCGAAATGGATACAGATAGCACAATATAAGTAAATGAAAGGATATATCCTGCACTAGATGAATACAAATATTGAAAATGATGGTAGTGATAAACCAAATTCATCATTTAGATTTTTGTTTACCATTTACATTTTTCATTATAATTTACTAACTTTTATAAATGCTACATATAAAATAATGAAACTATTTTCACTTTTTGTAATTTTTGTATAAAAATAATTGTTAATTTTTTATATTTAATTACCTATATTTAGCTATTTGAAACACTTGGAGCCTTCATTAGTTTTGGTAATGCTTTATGATGTTTTCAATTGTTTGTATTGTAACATAACATAAATTAAATTCTATAAAAAATATTAAAGGAATTTTTTTTTATTTTATATGCTTTTTTGTTTAGGTAGATGCTCAGCTGTAGTCACTAATTATAAATTGCTAGAAATAAATTTTTTTATGATATAGTAAATTAATAATCATTTTAGTTTTTATGGAAATAATAATAATTTTTTTCAGATTGTGGTGTGTCAGCTGATAAAATACCACTTATTATAAATGGTACAAAAGCAGAGCTTGGTGAATGGCCTTGGCAAGTTGCTATTACTACTAGAACAGGATTTTTATTTTGTGGAGGTTCATTGCTTTCAGAAGAATGGGTTTTAACAGCAGCACATTGTGTGGCAAAACAAAATTCAACTGATACTCAGTCTACTTCAGCACTTAAACTTTTATTTGGAAAATATTATCGTAATGTGAATGATGATAAAGTTCAAGAACGGGATGTAAGTATACTTATTTTCTGTAAGAAATATTTTATTTAACACATTTTTTAATGTGTTCTTCATTATATTTTTGAATAATAAAGCAAATACAATGTTAAAAATGAATTAATATTATGATAATTCAAATCTCACAAAAAGAGAATAAGAAGCGATAGAGATGGATGAACAATACTAAAACTGATATTCTGTTTCTAAAAGCTTGGACTATTTAGATTTTATTCTATATAATCAGTTTTTTTATAATTTGAGGTGGTCTTAATCTTCTAACCATCAAGACAATATTGTACATTTTCCTTTATGTAGGACCTCTAAAACTAGTTATTGCAAAATCTATGTAACAAACTTAGAGAGGTATTCATGGATTGAATATAGAATAATACAGTATAAACTAACTTGTGAAATATTTTTGAAGTAAACTGTAAATTCTAATTATTTATAAATTTGAATTAAAGTATAACCATATTTTATGTTAATAATTAATGAATTAAATTTAAGCTAAGATGGCATCATCTAATATTTAAAATTAATAATTTTTCAGATAGATACAAGGCCAAACTCAGGAAAACAAATTTTTAATTGTAAAAACATATTTGATCTTAAGTCAGCTTTAGCTAAAAATATAAGAGTTCCTATTTTCTATTTGATATAGGATTGTATCATAAATATAAGTTTTTAATATTAAATAAGTCAAATCTGAAATACTTCTGAATTAGAATTGATTATATACTACTAGTGATTGTGTTTCCTGAACTTTTTGTTTTCTCAAGATTCAGGAATTCCCAAATTAGTAATTTATTTATTTCTCGAGATTTGAGATTCCCTTTCAAAAATTCTTGAAAATCTCGAGATTTAAAAAATAATGTTTAGTTTAAAATACACCTGTTTTTAATAAGGATAAAAACAAAATGAGGCAGAAAAAAATCATTAAAAATGAAAACAAATAATAATGGGTTTTTTTATATTTGCTTTTTATTTAATATTTTAATTATTTTGAAAAAATAGATCACATTTAAATACCATAATATGCAATTATTTTTTCAATAATATTGAAAAAATAATCATATTTATTTCACAATTACTGAGTTTTTATGAAAATATATTTGCTTTTTATTTAATATTTTAATTATTTTGAAAAAATAGATCACATTTAAATACCGTAATATGCAATTATTTTTTCAATAATATTGAAAAAATAATCGTATTTATTTCACAATTACTGAGTTTTTATGAAAACTTTTCAATATATACAGTCTGTTCATTTATCTGCTAAACAAATTTCCTGGGTTTGGATACAAAAATTTCAGAAATAGAATTTTTGTGTCCAAACTTATTTAGATCTATATGAGCTTTTTAACCTATATGACTGCTTATTTTTTACACATCACTAAATTTGATTTTCTAGACCAACTGGTATACTTTTTAAGGAATGTTTAGGATGCTCTTATTTTGGCTATGTAATTTTCTAACAGACCTCTATAGTTGGTGACTATTGAGTGAAGATGGGAATTTTGGAGAATGATTGAGAGCTAGCTATTCACCCATATTCTCTGATACACTATATCAGATCACACTACAATATATTTACCATAGACATCATTAGACATAATTATTAATCTGATGAATTGCTAAATGAGTAAAAATTGGATATTTGTTTTGGCTTTATTATGTAAACATTATCATAAATCTGCCTATGGCATAACATGACAAGTCTGCAATAAAATGAATGATTTTTGTGCAATTTATTGATCTATGTATTTTTTTTAGGTTTATATGCCTGTTTTAAATATTATTTTGTGATTAGTTTCAGACAATTTTCTTTTTGAAATATAAAGATAGTAGAAGTGATATGGAAAAACCATATAACTTATTTTCTTAGTTTATTGACTCAAAGACGTTGCAGGGTGAAAATAATTAATGTATCGCTATGAAATATTTAGAATACGAATTCACAGAATTTTTTTTAATTCCCAAGATTTATAAGAATTTTTCTTGAGAATTAGGAATCCCAAAATAGTAAAAAAATTCTCAAGAATCAGGAATAAAATTTTTGTTATGAATCTCAAGATTTCTTGAGGGAGGAATCTCAAGCATAATCACTATTGGTCACTCAAAACGTGCCCCATCTCTTTTTTTGATGCAGTTGCATAATCTCTCTGATCATTTCTATGGCAGTGGTTCTCAACCTTTTTTCTGTTGAGGAACAGGTTTTAATATTTTAAAGTTTGGCAGCACACCTAAATATTTTAAATAATAACTTAGATTTAACAACAAACTTTTATTAACAGATTATTATATTTATTCTTATTTATTATATTCAGATTACAGACATACTCAGACATGGGATCATTAAATGGCAGTCCTTATTAAGTTATAGTGCCATCTGCGATTTTGTTATACATACATGTACAAATAATCATTAAATGGCACCTCTTATTAAGTTATAGTGCCACCTGCGGATTTTGTGATTTTAGAGAAACTATAAATTTTAAAATTTAATTTTTATTCCTTAATTTTTAAATTATGAATAATGACAAAAAATTTTGATTTTTATTCCTTAATTTTTAAATTATGAATAACGACAAAAAATTTTGAGAAATTTTTCAGAAATTTGAGAGTTCTCAGAAATTTGAAAGTTAGATTTTTCTAATGATACCCTATTTATAGGAATCAGTACAGTGGCTTGGCTGCAAAAGGATATCCAGCCAATCATGTTTCATTATTAATATATACTGTATATGATTCATACAATTACATACACACAATTCTTATCCACACACACAATTCATTCTTAATTTTTCACGGCACACCATCAAAGATTTGGCGGACAGAGTGGTTGAGAACTACTGGTCTATTGCTTTATGAAAACTCTCCAAAGGAAATTTTGCCCATTCTCAGAGAAGAGCTTTCTTCAGAACATCAAAACTGCTGTGGAGTCTTGCACAAACCTTCTAGCCCCAACTTCAACCATATGCTGTGATCTAATAGATTCAGGTCTGGAGATAAAGTTGAGAATATATTTGGTTAGCCACTCCTGGGTAATTTTGGTCTTGTGTAACAAAGCAAAGTCTTGTTTGAAGGATCAGTTCATTTGGTTGAAAAGACCAGTATTCAGTAACTTTACAATTGGTTCTAAAATACTAATAATATAAGAAAGAACTTTAGAACTTAGTTGATTTTTAACGTTCTACTGAGCATGGACTTTAATTGGTCCGAAAACGTTATAGATAATTAAAAACTTTGCTTATACCTTGCTTGGATGGCTATATTTTTTGTGTTATTATTGATATTTAAAGCAAGAGACTTTTGAATTATACGTGGTTCTAAAATTTCTTCCATGTAGTTCTTTGCATTCACTTTCACTCATTATAATACAAATTGCAACTTTGCCTTTCCAATCCTACTGATTCCATACTACACCAACACTGAAGCTGGCTTCTGGGTCTTGAGGTTCTCAGAGGTTTAGAGAAAGGGGAACCTCTAAACCTCTGGGATATTTTCTCTTGATTTAGTGTAAATGTGGTCATTTTACTTATTAAATCTTTGCTCAACATTGAAAAGAATGTTTTTATAGCTGTCACTAATGTACCACTTCAATAATGCCCCACTTCTCTTGATTCAATTCTTCTTTTCCTGAACATTTAAAAAATGGTACATTCCTCACTTTAAAGCTTTAAGTTTAAGGTCTTGTTTTAGGCCTTCTGAACTTTGACATATTCATTTGCAGAGCCAATTTCTTTTGGTTGCACCAAGGATTTTATTGAATTTATTCATGTAAAGCATTAATGGCCGTTTGCATTCTTTTCATTCTCAGTACATCAGATCTTTTTCTGTCACTAACACACAATGCCTCCATATACCTACTTATATTAAATATAATATACTATAACTGTAACATAATAGCATTATATTCTGTACCATTCTGCTTCCAATTCCCATGTTTTTTTTAACAACATAAAAATTTTATATGGTCTCTCCCACTGAATGTAGCTGCAAAAAATATTTTGATAAGATTGCTTTCATGGCATTTTTGTTTTATTAAAGATTCTAGAAAAATATTTTGTTTAAAAACAATGAAGGTATGTGCATGTGCAACCTGTTTACTTTCTATTCTCATGGTATTTAAAGCTATTTGAATTTTGTATAGGATTTATGACCACATTAGATATATGTTTATGAAATAATAAAATTTTTGAAAATTATATTTTATAAAGATTTTATTTTTTCAGATTATAAGCATAATACTTCATGAAAACTATAATCCAGCCATTTTAGATTTTGATATAGCTCTTATTCATGTAAAACCCTTGGTATTAACAAATTATATTCAACCTGTTTGTCTGACATCATCTGATATTAGCAATCGAAATCTTCATATTGGAAATTCAGGAATAGTAAGTAATGATTTATTAATATTTTGTTATTTATTTTGAACTTGATTCTATATTTAATAGCATATAATTAATTTAATAATTAAATTTAATTATTCCTTAATTTTCAAATATTAATTCTGAAAAGTCATGTTATTTGTCGGAACATTTCAATATTAACATCATGCCTATATCCTTGTAAATAGTAACAGCAAGAGCATACCCAAGTAATAGTTACTGTGAGTGGGTGTTGAATGAAAATTTGTCAATTGACCACATGACTAAACTAAAATATTTATATTTGCTGTTGAGTAATTAAAGAAAAAACAATTTAAAAATGTACATTACTAATTAAAATTAACCAATCAATACAACTCTATACAACCAAGTAGTTTGGTCATCATTGCTGTTACTTCTGAGAAGAATGTTAGTCATCAATATCAACAGGAACTGGCAGAAATGGATGGGCTGATCCCTTGGTTATTGAGACATTGCATTTAAATATATATTCTTCTGTTTTAGAAGAGACAATTTTTGCAAGTATAATTTCTTCAGAAATATCTTTTTTGCAACTAATGATCATTGATGAATCTAGTTTATCATATCATAATTGATTGAATAATAAATTTCATAAATTTTAACTTGCTAAAAGACCATTCATTTAAAATCATAATTACTGAGAATATTAACAGTAATATACAAGCACTAATTATCAATGGTAAATATTGTTTAGCTGTTTTTGCTTTTTCTAAAATTTCTTTTAAAAACAGGAACTATATAAGCACTATTAGCAAGGTATTAAAAGTTTTTATTGGCATATAACGTTTTTGGACAAAAATCAGTCCCTCATCAGTATGCCTGTTTTTAGCGAAGATTACAAATGTATTATAGAAAATCGAACGTTAATACAGAAAAAGTAATGTTTGAATCTAGTTCTAAATTGATGTTTAATTCTTGTTCTGTATTAATGTTCGATTTTCTATAATATATTTGTAATCTTCGCTAAAAACAGGCATACTGATGAGGGACTGATTTTTGTCTGAAAACGTTATATGCCAATAAAAACTTTTAATACCTTGCTAATAGTGCTTATATAGTTCCTGTTTATATGATAGCAAGTAGTAGTGTATATTCTATGTTTCTTTTAAAATTTTAAGATTTGTACAATTAACAAAAAGAATAGTTCTGTGTGCAGAATTTTAAAATAATTTTTTTTTTCATTTTTATTACTCAAAGAAGATCATATGTTTTTCATTATAATTGAGAATGCAATTTTTCATCCATATAGATAAATTGAATATATGCAATGTCATGGTTTTGTTAGTGCAAGTACTAAGATTGGATATGATTTGATGTACAATTTGTATCAAATTGTCCAAAATTACTTTAAATTCTTTTCAGTAATATGATGGAAATCAAAATTGATTTGGTTTTTGAATTTTTTTTTCCTCTTCTCATGGTCTTATTTGTTTTTGATGATGCTTGTTGCAATAATTATCTGTGCTAATTGAGAAATTTTCTTAATTAGTGCAGATGATTATTAATATTTATTGGTATTAATAAATTAATTCAAATTTTATTCATATCAATAACGTCATTATTTATTTCTTGTAATAAGTATATTGTGCCCTTAATAAAAAAAAAATATAGCATCTATTATATTCAATTCTACTGATTCTAGAGATTTTTTAAGAATTTTATATTATAAATTATATTTTTCATGAACATCCAGGATATTATAAAATCAAATATTAGTATTTTTTTTATATAATGCTCTTGCCTTATATTCATTTTTGAATTGCAATGATGAGAACAACTGATTTATTTTAAAGAATTTAAATTAACATCAAATGAACTTCATAGAGCTTTTAACAATTTGGTTCTTGCTGTACATTGAATTTTTGATAAATTGGTTAATTGTAGCTCATCTCACTATGTAACAAATTTTTTTTAATTTTTTTGTTCTGAGTAGTAATGATTATTTCCTAATTGCTTATGCTTCAAAGTATAGAACAAGAAGTTCCAGAAAGAATTAAAATTGTCTGCTTTCCGAAGGTGTCATTTATTTACCATTTGAAGTTCATTGGTTTTGCATTTCTAATTTTACTAGCATAGATGTCATGATGATGATTATGATGGTAATTTAGGGTAATATTCTGATAATTAATATTCTATTATAATATAAAATACATTATTTATAAAATTTAACAAGACAGACATGCTATTAACAGAAAGTCTGATGATGATCAATTCTGCCCCATCCAATTAATTTTTAATTAATTAGGGCTGCAAGATTGATTATTCAAAAGTGAACATTCAAACTTCTGATGCTCATTTTTGAAATATTGATTTTTATGAAATTCAGTACACAGATTATAAAGTTGATCTTGAAATAGTTTAAAGAAAACTTTCTTAAAATAAGATCAATTACCATTGTGAGGAAGTTGACTTTGACCTGTCCTATTTTTATTTTGTTATGCACTCTATTATTTAATATTATTTTCCTATTATTTTAACGTATTATATTTTAGTTTAAAAGTTAACTTACTTCCCATGTTCTCCTTATATTTTAGTTTAAAAGTTACTTAACTTCCCACGTTCTCCGTCTCCGTCCTACTTTATTATGCACTCTATTATTTATTTATCGTTATTTTCCTATATATAACGTATTATATTTTAGTTTAAAAGTTAACTTACTTCCCATGTTCTCCTTATATTTTAGTTTAAAAGTTAACTTACTTCCCACATTCTCCGTCTCCGTCATTCGCAATCACGTGATACGGAATCGAAACCCGTCCCCCGGAAGAGCTATCCCGGTTAATGATGTTATCTTATCTGACTAATTTTGCCACTGGTCCGATATGCGAATGTAAGAATGATCCATATCGACGTATTGTTCGGTAGATAAATTAATTGTAAAGAGAATGACATGAATGAACTACTCTCTAAGCTAATAACTTTACAACTTGTTACGTATAAGTATGCAAATGAGCGAAGTGCGCGGGATTGTAAGTCACCGGTATAAAAGATCGACGCAACCAACAAGCCAATTGAGGTGTTGATTCCAGACGTAAAATTGGTGAGTGACATTTGAGTTCTTATAACGATCGACGATTGTTTGAAGTTTGTATCGGAGGTGGAGGTGGAGGTAGTAGAATTTAGTAGTATTTAAGGTTCTTTTTTTT
>AYEL01082975.1:0-107789 GCA_000484575.1 Olivierus martensii | reverse complement strand
GATGTATAAACACGCCTACCAAATTTTGTTTATCTAACACAAGTCTTTCTTGGTGTTGGGATTTTTTTTTCCGTCAGTGTATAATTAAAGCTTTTATTGATGATAAGCAATGTTAATTATGACTATTTTTAGCCTATTTTCTTAATGAAAGAGAAGCACCATAAGATCACCATTCTGTGTGTTGTTCACCCCACTAATAAATTTTGAACTTGAAATTTGGTAGGAATTGTTCTATCATTAAAGGCCAGCTTTATGCAGAATAATAAATATTTTATTATTATTATATACTACATTATTTTATTTAATATAAAACAAAATTAACTGATCTTTAGCTTCCAAATCAACGAATATTCAAATGCATTTCATTTCTCAATTCTATTACATATATAATTTATGATTTGTTTCTCTTCATTTTTAATTATATCTATCATTAAATATTATATTAATTATAACAAATTTTTAATAAATTATGATTCATTAACTTTCTGAAATGGTGAATTAATAATTATCTATTCATTTTAAGTGAGAAATTAATTTTTTTTCAGTTAAAAAGAATATTTTATATATTTAAGTGCAAGTTTTAATTGCATGCATTACTGTTATAAATTTTCTAAAAAGCATAGAGCAGATACAAATCCAAAAATTCCTAGTGATTTTAAGTAAACAATTTTACTCAGAAATATTTTCTGCTATACTGTTTCCTATCTTAAACATTGTATTGTGTTGTTCGGAAAGTAATTTTGTTTTTACCCACATTAGTTGTATTTTTACCTGCCAATTTCATTCTAAGCCATATTATCATTATAAATTTTGACAGCTGACATCTCAAGGTATATTTATAAAAAATTTTTTTTTGATTCTGTGCAGTTGTTTTTTTTTTTTGGTGTCCTATCAAAAATGGAAAATAAAATAGAGATTTTTGGCATGTTTTGCATTTTTATTACCGAAAAGGTAAGAATGCTATTCAAGCAAGAAAAAGTTATGTGAAATGTATGAAGAAGATGTGTTAGCAGAATGCCAATGTCAAAACTAGTTTGCAAACTTTCATTCTGACAATTTCGATATTAAAGATGCATCATGTTCTGGAAGGCCAGTTGAAGCTGATGAAGTCAAGATAAAGACAGATAAAGATTAGTTGAAACAAACTGCTGAATAACAACATGAAAAATTGCTATAAGATTGAATATTTTTAATTCAACCAATCACGACATTTGGAACATTGATATTTGGGTTTCACACATCCTCAAAGAAAGATTTGCTCTATCACATTGACATTGGTGACTTGCTACTCAAACATGAAGAAAATTATCCCTTTCTGAAGCAAATCATAACTGTTGATGCAAAATGAATTGTTTACAACAAAGTTGAACGCAAGCAATCATAGAACAGAAGAAATGAACTGGCTCAAAGCAATTCGAAACCTGATATTCATCAAAAAAATGATGCTCTTTGTTTGATGCGATTTCAAGGGAATTGTTTTTTTTTGAGCTTCTTCTAGTAATTCCACAATTAATTCAGAAGTGTACTGCCATTCAAATTGGACAAATTGAGAGTGATTCCATCAAACAGAAGAAGCCAGAATTGATTAACAGAAAAGGTATAATTGGCATAATTGTCATGGTGAAACATAATGTTTCACCATGACAATGCCAAACTTCATACAAGTTTGATGACTTACCAGAAGCTGTTACAGCTTAGATGAGATGTGCTACCACACCCACCATATTTGTCATATCTGATACCTTCCGATTATTACTTATTCTGTGCCAGAAGCTGTTACAGCTTAGATGAGATGTGCTACCACACCCACCATATTTGTCATATCAGATACCTTCCGATTATTACTTATTCTGTTCTTTACAGAATTCTTTAGATGGTAGAACACTTAGTTTAAATGAGGATGTCAAAAATCACTTGATTCAGTTTTTTCAAGCAAAGATCAAAAGTTCTATGAGCAAGGAGTCATGCTACTATCACAAAGATGGCAACATAATTGGACCAAAATGGTCAATATATAAGTAAATAAAATATTTATATAAAAATGTGTTGGACCAAAATGGTCAATATATAAGTAAATAAAATATTTATATACTATAAAAAATTGTCATTCATTTTCATGAAAAAACGAAATTACTTTCCAAACAACCCTATAGTTTAAAAATGTTTGGAAGAAAAAACAATCTCACAAATCTCACAAAATAAAATTTGAGATTATGTGTTATGTTCTAAATGTTTCAGATAGAATGTTTAAGCATAAAATAGTGAAGAATATGGCAGAAAATGTTTTCAAATAAAATTTGTCTTTTGGTTAAAAGTGCTAAGAAATTTTTGTATCGATAAAGATAAAATTATTTTAAGTTTTGATTTAATTTATTACCAGACACTTTTAAATAGTTAATAAGAATTAAATTCATAAATATTTGAAAATAAGATAGATTCTATATAAGCAAAATTATACTAATTAATTTAAACTTTGAAATTTGTGTTTTTTCATTTTATCAATTAAATAAACAAAATTTTTTAAATTATTATTATTATTATTATACTGATGTTTTTACTAAAAGCACTATACTGAAACATTTAGGGTGAGTATTTCTAAGAGAATTTAAAATTTTAAATTCTCTTAGAAATACTCACCCTAATGAATATTGCATAGATTTAAAGAGATTATAAAATTTAAATCTATGCAATCTTCATTAAAATCTAAATAAAAATTATTATAACGAAACAGTAAATTAGATAAAATTTTCTGAGATATTATTCAGAAAATAAATTTTATATACTTCTTAAATAACTGTCTATTTATCAAATATTGCAATCATTTATATCATTCAATTTTCAGAAATAACTTATTAAAAAATAAAATTATGTTATTACATTGTTCTATTATTATAGGTACTTTGATATTAAATTTTTTAATCCTCCTTTTGGTTTTAGGTTATGTATTATGTAAGTCAAGGAGTGGGTGTAATTGCTGTATATTTATGCAATTCAGCAAGAAGTCATGCCTTTGAAATGATCTTAATATCATATCAATTATTCCTGTAACTCAACTATTTGAAATTCACAAATATTCAAAGTTCTGAGATTTCTGAAGTTATCAAAAATTTAAGTATATAATGAAACTAAGAATTTCTGAACTATTGTTTCACAAATCAACTTCCAGCGACAAATAGATTCACACCTCTTAATGCAGTTTAATTTGGTGCTGAGAGATACAGTGCTAACATGACAAAGATGTATCAGTGAACTGTTTGTAGAGTATTAAAAGTATTAAAGGATTTACATGATAATTGATTAATATGTAAAATAGAGAACCTTCAGATTCAGAAATGAACACTGTCAGAAATTCTATGGTCAATCTGTATTTAATAAATTTTTATGAAATTCAATACAGTATAGAGATGAGACCATTATAAACTATTCTGATGATCATATCTAAAATCATCATTTAATTTGATTATTTAAAAACTTAATTTTTTAATTTAGCAATTTAATAAACATTTTTTAGATTAAAGACTTACATTATAAGACAAATTATTTTAAAATATTTTTGCATTGAATAACTTAATAATTTTGCTATGGATTCAATCATGTAATATTTTGGTAGATATGAAAAATATTTAAAAGATTACCTATAATTAAATATACAGGGAAGTACTGCAATTTTACACAATAATATCAAAATAATAGCAAAATTAGCATACATTTAATCATATCATTAAAATTATGTTGTATTTTCTCTCATATAAGCAAGCTATATTTATAATATAAAATATTTTCACATAATAATTATGTAATACTTTACATATGTAAATTTTGAGATTTGCATTAAATTTGATTTACAATTGCTATGAATGCAAGTCATAAAAATTGGCTAAACTCCTGTAATTAAATCACCAATCTGTATATTAAATTATTTAACGCAATGAATTAGTTTCTAAGTATAACAATTTGAATTTAATATTAATTTTACTTTAATCTTACTTGTATTCATATTTTATACTGTTTAAAATACCTATCATAATTTATTATTTAAAAAAATGTTATATTATACATATAGGGATTGAATATTAACAATATTAAACTTTATATTTTTAAAATAATAAAATTCTATGCAAATAAAAATAATTTTCAATATAGTCATAAAAATATGAAAATATTTATTTCTTGACATGATCTGAATAATATATCAGCATTTCTTAGTAAATCTATTAATATGAAAAGTTTCTCAATCATTTTTTAAATATTCATATTCTTTTAAAAAAATAATAATACGGTAATTATATCTATAGCTTTTTAAAATGATTTATGATTTTTACTTAATTTTCAACTGAATTACAATATAAAATCTTTTGATAATATTTCTATTATTAATAATAAAAATATTTTCAAGCATATCTAAAAATAGATGTTAATCTGATCATTAAATGAAAACTTTGAAATTTATTTACATATATTATTTTAAATGCAATTTCATATCTAAAATAATCATTTAATTTTGGTTATTTAAATTTTTTTTTATTTTACCTATTTAATAACCATTTATTTTTTAGATTAAACACTTACATTATAAAATTAATTATTTAAAAAAATTTTTGTATTAAATAATCTAATAATTTTATCATGAATTGCATTACATTAAACATTTCCCTTTTATTTTTAATCAATTAATTAACTTATTTATATTTATAATTTATATTAAAATTAATTTTTTTAATATAGGCAAGAAAACAAAAACAAATTCATTGCAAATGATTTACATAAATAATGGGTTATAAAATTTTTTACTAATATGAAATAAAATATTAAGAGAAACTATAACAGTTTCTCTCAATATTTTATGAATCTTGAACTAAATAAATAACACAGCTTATATATCATTATATTTGTTTGAATCAAGTATTAAATCTACAAACTCATATAATCACTTATTTCAGTTAAGGATCAAATAATATACAATATATTTAATACTATAGATAATATATTAATGAAAATTATAGTTTAAAAAAAAAACATTGGATTCACTTACCACCAGTTCCCAACACTTTAAGCAATTCAAAATTGCCACTATCCACCTTTCCACAACCACTCAAATTTACTATAAGAAAAGAAAAATTGAAATTTTAATTTTTAAATTGTGATTACAAAAAATAATGAATAAATGGTACATGACATAAAAAAATTAAAATCTTTTAAGATATAATGATAATTATCTTAATTTACATATAAATTTGTAAAAAAAAAATTATAAATTGCATAATTCTTTCTTTTATATTGATTTATTTTTAGATTTTACTTAATGCTATATTCAATTTTGAATTATGTGATTAAATTTATTATAATGAAAGTAAGATACTATAGTATATATTTATGAAATGGAACACACTGATATTTATTGACATATCCCATTTTAAAACTAAAATGAATGGAATTTTATTATTTTAAAATATTTTATTCTAATAAATATGCCAAAATAAAATAATATTTTGGCATATTTATTAGAACAAACTGATTCAAATTAATTTTTCCTTAAAAATTCATATACAATTTTTGATCAATTGTTTCCACTAGTTTTAGATTTTTCTTAAAATCATTTCTGTAACTTTTAACAAAAACTGAAATAGATACAGACAAACTTAAAATATTGCAAAACTAATTTATATATATTCAAAACTACAAATAATGGCATTGAAAATATTTAAAAATAATCTTCATAATTTTACTTATGGTATAGTACTATAATTTTATAGGATAATATTGTAACAGTGATCATACAGTAATATTGTAAAAAAGAGTTAATGGTATTATGGATTATACAGTATATATCATATTACAATATGCATTGTATAAATAATTATATATCATATTGTGATAGTTCATAATTAATATAATATTACTGTAAGTTTATTTATTTTGAAACTTTTTATACCAACAGATTTTGTTATGTGCAAATTTGTGATCAATTTTAACTTTTAAATCAACATAGACACATTAATCCAAATTAATTAGAATTTACAATAGTTCAGTTCCTCTCAAAAATTTTATTAAATATTTACTCAAAGCAATATCACTATAATAATCTTCTCTTCAAAATTATAATCAAACTCTTAAAAAGCAAAATACAGTAGCATGAGATAATATAGACTAAGGATACCTTAGTTAATCAACACAGGTTAAAAATACAGAAGGTTTGGGTAAATTATTATTAAATAAACTGGATTTGAATATATTAGTGTGATGGTGTATGAGATACTTTCAGGTTAAACCTGATTTTTGTTTTATTTTTGTAATAAAACAGTTGTAAATAAAATTGAAAGTATTTTATTTTATAATTTAAAACATTTTAAATTTTATTTATAATTGTTTTATAATAAAAATTACAAAAATTAAAAATAATCAACACAAGATGAATGACAATTCACTTTGGACAATATGGAATTTTGGTTGAACAACTTTGTTAATTAGGACTTTACTATACATCATATAGAAAACTACAGATAATAATTCCAGTTTCAAATCAAAATAATTTATAGTAATTTATACCATTATAAACCTTAGTTCTAAATTCAACCATAAGAAAATGTGAATGTTAAGAAAAATATTTTATTAAATCATTATTGATTTATATAATAATTTCATTCAATAATGATCACTAATTCTAATTTTTTTCATTTTATACTATTATATAACATATATATTGATGTTTTATAAAGAAGTTAATTATGTAAATCTATAAATTCACAGTATTCATTAAATTTCAATCCACTTTTACTAATCATTCACTTCTGTAAATGACTGTAGCAGAATCTACTTAATTATTTGTTATTTTGCAGATCATTTCTATACTAAACTGAGCTCTCTATATGTTTACTACATATATTCTATGATAAAATACAAAGGAACAGGATTAACAGATACAAGAATAGAGTGAATGCAAAAGAGAGAGAGTTTAAGAATATGAGTGTATGAGTAAAATACAAAGGAACAGGATTAACAGATACAAGAATAGAGTGAATGCAAAAGAGAGAGTTTAAGAATATGAGTGTATGTGTGTATGTATGTGTGTATGTATGTGTGTATGTATGTGTGTATGTATGTATGTAAATATGAGATGCAAATAGAGTGAAATATAACAAAAAAAAAATGGTATTTATCAGGCATATTACTATCTTCAATATGGTTAGAAATGATTTGTAATGCCTTAATAGAAATCTTTTCCATCATGATGTTTTAGTTTTTTTGTTGATGCTTAAAAAATTTCATGAGAAGATTAAAAGATGGGAAATCAAAAAATAATAATAATTTGGAGATATTATTATTAATTAAAATGCTTAAATGAATCATCAGAGATAGATGAATATATCAAATTTATTCAAGAAAATGAAGACTAGTGTTTTATATATATTGTAATTAGCTAATATTTCAATGAATAAATTAAGCAATATCATTACCATAAAATTTAAATAGTTAATTTTATCATATCATTTTGATACATGAAATGCTAAACAGCAGTTTTTTCTATAAAACATGTAAATTTTATAACAGCATGCTTGCTATAAGTTGCATGATATACTCTGAGAAAAAAGCAGAAAATCAAATGTTTTTAGATCTTTTGATATTCTGTGAAAGTTTTGGATTGTGGCATACATTTCTATATTGTGCTTGAAATTCATATGTTATTGCTTTGTGCTTAGTGTAAACCAGCCTTTAACAGTTTGCATTCCAGTCCAATTTTGTTGCAGTATTCACCTCATTCCATTTTAATTTTTGAAAAATTTAAATTAGAGCAAAAAATGCTAGAAGTAATTTTGTTTTCAAAATTTTCAATTTTTTTACAAAAATTGGAAATTTTGCAGCAGATGTTATGATCTATAAGATAGGTGATTTTTTTTGATAATTATTTAAATGATTTTTAACAAATCCTCAATTATCTGAGGTTTTAAAAAAAAGAAGAGAAATTTTTCTGATTTTTATGCAAACTGAAGCTTATTTTTCTTTTCAGACAATAAAATTTTAGCATTATTATATCTATGAGCATTATTGTATCTATCATCTAGCATTATTGTTTTGTATTTGTAAACTTTTTCAACTAATGAAACTTTCTTAACTTAGCAGGTGTTGTCAAAATTACATTATTTGATCAATTATTGTAATGTTGTCATTTCTTATTTCAAAATTTTCAGTGGAAACATTTGCTTAATAATATAAAACTATACATAGAATTATTATTTGTTTTATTTTATTATAAAAATGATTTCTGTATAAATATTTTGAAAATATTGTTATAAGAAAAAATTCTCTTTATGTTTTCTTTGAAATAATGAATAACAAGTGATTCATACTATTTGTGACAATGGAAAGATACTAGATAGTTTGATACTAGATAAGCAAATAATCAAAAACACTATTGGAGGAACAAACAGTTAGCAAAACTTGCATTGTTGGCTTAATGAATGGCAAGAATTTCCACTAACTTGTAAGCCTATTTGTGACAATGGAAAGATACTAGATAGTTTGATACTAGATAAGCAAATAATCAAAACACTATTGGAGGAACAAACAGTTAGCAAAACTTACATTGTTGGCTTAATGAATGGCAAGAATTTCCACTAACTTGTAAGTCAATTGATCTTGTAATGTTACAAGTTTACATGCCAATATCAATCGATGAAGATAATGTGGTAGAAGAAATTTATGAACAGTTAGAAGATATTATAGATATAGATAACAATATTTAGGACAATTGGTCACATAGAATGCTTGTAATTAAATGTTGCACAACTAATTTTATTTAGTATGAATAAAATTATTATTGACCTATATGCATAATTATATTTTTAATAATTATACTCAAATTTCAGTAACATTCCTAATAAATAAAATATTATTATAAATTAATTTAGAAAAACAATAAGCAGAATATATTTCAGAAATGTCAATAAATAAAAAAGGAACAGATCATCCAGGCCAACTCCAATTATTTTATTAAGATTTGAACTGTTGGTTGGAAAAACAGAAGCATTTAAATCAAGCTGTCAGTGCTATCAAAAATTGAAGGAAAAACAATTTCAACAGCCAAATTATTCTATAATGATTAGATGACGTATTAACAATATAGATCTATTTCATTTTGTTGAAGAAAATCTAGGTCTAGTCAAAATATAAATTACAGTGGGTGATCGGTTAACGAACATCATCCATTCCAAGACAATATTAAAATCTAGGTCTAGTCAAAATATAAATTACAGTGGGTGATCGGTTAACGAACATCATCAATTCCAAGACAATATTCGTTATCTGAATTGTTCGTTAACCGATCATCGATTTATCATAGGTTTTTATGAAAATTTGATTAATTCGTTCCGGAAACCCAATAACATAAATAAAAAATTATATAATTTCTTACTACGTTTATTTATATGTAGTAATAAATAAAAAATTATATAATTTCTTACTACGTTTATTTATATGTAATAGAAATAAAAAATTATATAATTTCTTACTACATTTATTTATATGTAATAATCATAATAAAAATTATATAATTTCTTACTATGTTTATTTATATGTAATAACAATAGTATATACATGATAATCTTGCATTTTCATTTATATGTTTATTTTCCGATAAAGAATCTGCCCAATATCCATTGCTTTTCTCTCTCTTTCAGGATTTTTTGGAAGTGATTTATAGCATTGTCATGGTAGAGATCCCTAAGCCTACTGACCTCAACCTGGTATGGGTGCCATTCTGAGAACAAAAAATTGTAAAATCTCCCTCTTACCTTCTATAATAAATCTTTGATTTGTTTTACATTGTCTCCGATTTCATTTTAATCGGGAAAACTACTGTTCTTCCATCCTTATCCATAAGTCCACCATCTTACCTTCTATAATAAATCTTTGATTTGTTTTACATTGTCTCCGATTTCATTTTAATTGGGAAAACTACTGTTCTTCCATCCTTATCCATAAGTCCACCAACACGCGAGCCTAAGTAGTCATTCCAATTAGATTAGTTAAGCTGAAATATCCTCATGGAATATTTTTATCTGGCAGTAGGTTAGTTAAGCCGAAATATCCTCATGGAATATTTTTATCTGGAGGTTTAACGAACGCGCAAGGCCTAAGCCTGTCATTCCGTTAGGTTCGTTAAGCCAATATCCTCATGGAATATTTTTATCTGGCGGCAGCCACTTATAGAGCCGTCATCATCACAGGCTGACCAACACCCATAATGGAGTCAACCGTGGGTTTCAACGGGCCAGGCCCAGATCCCTCCTGAAAAATTGGAGGAGTGAGCCCCCAGATCCTCCAGAATGTTAAGCCACAGCTTTACCACGCAACCATCGGGCTGACCTGTCATTGAGTCAATCCGCAGGTCCCATAGTTTATGTGAAGTGTTCGTTAACCAAACATAAAAATCTTTCAAAAAAGTGTTTGTTATCCAATCACCACTGTACCAAATATTATATTGATATATTATTTAGGAAGTAATTACTATGTCCTAAGAGCTATCAAAACAATGTTAAGCCACAGCTTTACCACGCAACCATCGGGCTGACCTGTCATTGAGTCAATCCGCGGGTCCCATAGTTTGTTATATATATATTTTTTTTATCTTTTGTTATTTTATGAAAGGATACCGTTCCGATAAATATTCATTCGTGTATGTATTAGGAAAATATTTTGCAGAAACCTTACGTACCGTTATACGTTCCGGAAAATTGAAGCAATGCGTTGCAGCCCCCTCCTCCTCCATCTTTTTTTTTTTTCTTTTTTAACTTCTGACTGACAAAAGTCTTTTCTTTCATATGGGGATTTTTACTCGCGTTGAAAATTTGCATTTATTCCCTGCGCGGGTATTTTTCCCCGTCCTGTGTGCAATGGGTAATTGACGCAGGGAGAATAATTCGACCAACGAAAGAAGAAACTTTATGAACCAATAAAACGATTCCCGTGGTATCCGGAAAGAGCTCGGGAGGGCGAAATTAGTTTCCTCGGACCCGATACGCAGTCTCAGGTAACGTGTTGCACTGGCGCAAATTACATCAGCCCTACATAAATAAGTGGATTCGCTTTAAGCCCGGCTTAAATAATTAATATACATTCAGATATTACTCGGGTCCAGTGCTGATAAGGCAGCTAATGAATTTTCTGTGTAGCGCCGTCTAGACTGTTCTTAACATCATTGACGGAAGTTTCCGCTCCTCTATCGATCTACGTCCATTTTCTCTCCCCTTTTTCGCTACGGGGGTGCTTCCAAAATAGTTACTATTGATCGCTGGATGCTGCGGGATAGTCCTGTATTTGCCCAGTACCAGATTATAGAAATGCCTGCATTCAATATATATATCTATAAATATATATACACCAACTCTCCACATTTGGCCAGATGTGCTGCGTCACAATCCACGTGACCTCCAGCTGCGGGATAGTCCTGTATTTGCCCAGTACCAGATTATAGAAATGCCTGCATTCAATATGTATATCTATAAATATATATACACCAACTCTCCGCATTTGGCCAGATGTGCTGCGTCACAATCCACGTGACCTCCAGGGGGTGAAGTCTTTTTATGTTTACCTTTATCTGGAGCAGGACATTGCTTAATAGCCGCTTCTGTTATAATGAGGAAGTACGAACTGGTTTTCATTGGCAAACGGATGATAACTGTTCGAGACGAGTGAAAATATCGCCTGGTTTCTTTACTTAATTAAACTTTACGCTGATTTAAACGCTTCGCAAGTTTTGCAAACCCTTAAACTGCCAACCAAACCCAACTATATATATATATATTTTTTTTTTCCTTCCCCAGACACGCAACATGGCGGAAATGTCGCGTGTTTTATTTAAAACATTCGAATTTTTCTACACCCAATCAAAAATTCACCTTTAAGCGAAATTTGCATATTTCCGTTAAAAAAATCGAACAGTTCCTCTGGTGTCACAAAACGGAAACTTTAATTATTTTAATTATTTTTTTTTCTTTTAAAAGTTGTGTGTATATATATATATATATATATATTTCTCCTCGATAACTAAATAATTGCTTTCTTGATAAGTAAATTTCGTGCCATCGACTACCAGAATAATTAAAAATTTCGTTTAATTTAATTAATAAAACGTAATCCGAGAATCTTATTTAATAATCTCGTATTTTAATTCTATTTACCGAAGTAATATTAAAAAAAATATTAATAATTAATAAGCGATAAAGGAATTAAACCGAATTTCGGATAGACATCCTTCTACACCGGCCGTGTAGGCCAAAAATAACAAAAATTATCACGCGTGAAGATGCGAAAACATTTCCCGCTAGAACGTGTTCAAAATGGCGGCGACGTGGCGAAAATATCGAATATTTTATTTTTATTTTTATTTTATTTTCTGCGCCGTTTAATTTTGTTAACTGGAAATAAGTTTAAGCACGAATTGATAGATCCGACAACTTTTACAAAATTAGCAAAAAAAAAAAAAAAAAAAAATAGATCAGTTGAAATTCAAGTGAATCCATGCAAAAAAAAAAAAAAAAAAAAAAACGACAACAACAAGAACATGCGTTAAAATTTATACGGTGTAAAAATATCGTGTTGTAAGACACATCAAACAAGTTGCAACAAAAGTATTATTAATTAGATACGTTTTTAGCGACTGCATCGATTTTCCGCGGCGATAAAATAAAACTAAAAATAAAAAATAAAAGAAAATTTTTACCGTTTACGGAAATCTTACGTTCCTTGAGGATTTGCCAATAAAGGAAATGAAAAAGTTGGAAATTAGTTTGTATATCGGAAACAAACAAAGTCGGAATTAAGTAACACCAACCGACGATCTAAACTGGATGAAAGTAAGCGAATTTCATTTAACCTCTTCCACTTTCGTGATAATAGTGCGAACTGTTAATACCAATAGAAATGTTTTTTTTTTTCCTTCTTTCCTTTGCATTCCCTTTGTTATTTGTCGATTGTTCGGATTTCATTAGTTTAGATACAATGTCTGCAGCACGCCATTTTTTTTTTAGTTCGTATATATATCGAAGAGAGAAAGAGGCAAAATAAAAAAAGGGAAGGAGAGAGAGAGAGAGAATAGGTGGTTGTATTTTTCTTCTATCTCTATTTTAGGAGACTTTATTAAATTCTTTTATGAACCGCTTCATTTTGAGAGATCTCGTTAATTCATTCATTCTTTATATTTATTACTAATGGCCAGTGGAGTGATTATTTTCTTAAAAAATGGATTTTCTCAAATTATAAATCAAGAAGGTTTTTATGAAATTCTTGCGATTAATTAAATAGAAAGAGAGAGAGAGAGAGAGAGAGAGAGAATGATTTTCGACTAAGTATTAAATAAGTTCCATTTTTTATTATTTTATTTTTTTTCTATCGAGAAGTTAATGGATATAATTGAGATTTGACAGCGCTGTTGCTATTTTATCAGGCTCTAGTCAGTCATAACGCTGCAGGAAAATATATATAGGTCGCTGTTGTTATATAGAAAGGCAAGAGAGGGACTTTAGTTGCCAGATTTGATCTTATGTGGGATGTTGAAAGAAAGAAGAGTCTCGAGTGCAGGGATACAGGAACATCCAACGACATCAGGAAAGAACAACCGTGCAAAAGGATGCCTGTGAGAGCGGCTCTACATACCAGAAAGAGAAGAGGAATGACGATACATCAAAAAAACACACGTACGCCCCGAAGCGTAGAGATCATAAAAATATTTTAAACAAATTTTATTCTTTAACGCCTAATCCCGATTTCCATTCTTAAACAGAAAAAGAAAAGAAAAAAGAAATAAAAAGGTTTCGACATGCTGGAAATTATTTTATAAACGTTTTGGTCGGAAAAACATTCGAGTCGAAAGCTTTGAAGTATTTTCCTTTCGGATCTTTTTTCTTTTTGCTCGAACCTGCTGTCACCTTAACTCGGTCGTTCAACTTGGATACAAGAAAGAAACCATTCAGTTCCACCTTTCCTTCAATCTTCTTTCTAGTATTATTTCAAAGAAGTAAATATGTGTTTTGTATCGTATACAATGCGATTTAAGAGAGGAACGGTCCGATGGAGAATCCTGAAGGCCGAATTGTCCTATTCGCCATTTAATTGGGCTCTCAAAATTTTCCACTGGGAATCCAAAGCTAGAGCAACGACCATCCCACGATTTAGAATGCCATAAGGGAAAACATATTCTTTACAGCCAAGTATATATATATATACTTTATATACAGTAATTGAATCTCTTTAAGAAATCGAGATTATCGACGAAACCCGCTCGGAATTTTTAGTAAAATGGAAAAGTGGAAATGGCGTCAGTCGGGCTGCTCAAACCCGCTCTGGACATTGTAAATGCCAATGGCGCCAGTTCCAGGAGGAAGGAACTGAGTTACAGCATCATCTGACAGATATACTCGCCTCTAAGAGATGTATCGGTATATTAGCCGGAATATGAAACTCCGTATTGTTATACGTCACACGGTTTCCGGACTTAAAATAGTTCCTTTCGAATAAATTTTCGGCGATAGAAAATAATTGGACGGAAGAGACGCCATCTTGAAAATGGACAAAATAGTTTTATTTCCTTCGTTCCGAAAAAAACGTGATCGAAAAAAAACGGATAATATGCGACAGAATTTTTCCAGATCTTCTTTATCATTATGTGAAAAGAGTTTCCAGAATTTCATAAAATCTGCTCGGGATTTTTTAAACGAAGTTTACAGATTGATTTTCTTTCTTCTTTTTTTTTGCAGAGGTTTCAATATCGCAGAAATGTGTTTATTGCCTCTTCCAATTTTAGATCTATCTTAGGCTATTTTTATTCCTATTTTCGAACTCTCTCTCTTTCTGATTGCTTTATTGCATTTTTATCGTTCGACCTTATTTGTAATTTCGTCAGAAAACGATACCTTATATACGAAAATTTCTTTCGAGATTTTTTCCTTCCTCTCGTAATAAGAAAGGTAAAACATTTTAATGCGAGAACCACTCGAATTATTTTTTTTTATATTTTATTTTTCACTTTTCACGGGGATCCACTTGAAGACCGAAAAGAGTTTAAAGTATACTCTAGTAACGAAAATAAATTTCGCTATTTATGTTCAATAAATAACTTTGCCCGGATGGATATCGTTTAACATCAGATAAGATTTTAAAATTGACTCGGCGCGGAAGTATCGATGCCCTCTAGAGATTGGGCGGAGTCTTTAAGAGACAGTTTGGGTGGAAACATTTCGCAACTAATTATAACTTTGTGCCTTCTTCTATCAGTTGGGGTTTTTCTGATGAACCAACTCGTTAAAACGGGGTTATATCTAGTAGAGTAGAATCTTTCGGTAGCCCGACTTCGACTGGAGCGGAGCCAATGCTATCGATCAAAATAGGTTTTTTTTTTATAAATTTGGGCGGGAGTAGGATTATTTCCTGCTTTTATCAATCCTGTATAGAATACATATATATATATTTTTTTTTTTCCGGTAAATATAACTCTATAAAAAACTGTCAGCTGCGAAGAGTCGTTCGACTTGGATGGCTCCTGTCAGAGAATAATAATTTGGGTGGAGCCGTTTCGTCAACCGAGAGGAGCAGTTTACCAACACAGAATCTAATCGGGTGTAAACAGGAATCAAATATTCGCACGAAAATTTCAATTATTTAAATTTCATAGAGCTGCAAAGTATCGACGACAGCGCGGATAACGTTAACGATCAGCGCAAACAAAGCAAGGAGTGTTGCTAATAACTGTGCACTTACACCCCGACATTTTTTTAAATCTTTTTTATCTGTTTTTTTAATATTCAGTTTTTAAGAAAAATGGTGTTTTTCATCGCAAATTATGCTAGGAAGACGAAAGACAGTGAAGATTTGTTCGTTCTTCTGTCTCGACGTCGACTGTCGATCGATCGACTCCGAGAACAGATAAATAAGACTTTTCTTCCTTTCGTCTGCATGACAACCGCATAAACTGGTGCGCGGTGCAGGATCTATTCTAGATTCAGCGCACCGCTACTCTGACTGTACACCATAAGTTTCAATCGAGCCGAGCTCTTGTTAGAGTTCTTTCCAGTTAGGTTTTTTACCTTTTAAGGGCCTCCCTGACGGAGCACGGAAGTCGAATGCAGACCATCTCGTTCTCCTTTTTAAGATTCCGACATTTTATTTTGCTAAAATGTGTTCACCAAACAATCCATTTGAACCATCAAAAAACCCGTGCACAGTTACGATCTTCCAGAATGCGACTTCCATTCTATAATAAAGATTTAGTTATCCGAACTGTTTGCTTTTACCGAAACACAACTATCAAAATTGAACTGGGAATAAAGAAGAAAGATATATTCCGTAGTCAATATTGTGTTTTGTTTTTCTTTCTTTAGAAAAACAAGATAGCTCCCAGCCATCATTTCTTACTGGTTATAGATCCAAACATTTGCTGAATCAGATCCGATTGAAAAATGCTGCGTAAGTCTTATTTATCCGACGAAAAAAAGGGGGTGACGAGGAGAACAAAAAAAAACTATACCAAGAACATCCCAGAGAAAAAAATTTCAAACTAGAACAAAGAGAAAATTAGAAAAAAAATTCCAAATACGACGTTAAAATTTTTCCACGTTTCGACTCGATGTAAGTCTATATACTAACTGTAGATTTATTCCCGGATGAAGTCGTTGTTGCCGAGTTTTGGTATATAGAAAATTCCAGTGTTGTGCATAATATTTTAGAGAGTGGAAACAATTTCTAGCACCATTTAAAGTCGAAATCCGAAAGAGCAAAATTAATTTTTAATTCCTGGAAGCTTAATGTCGACCGTTATGACGCTACAGATAACCATTAGCACTCGACTAATTACCAGTACCAAAGTTGGAGTATATCCAACAGGCGTATTAAATGGAGTCTTTCTTTAGCGTAAACAATGCACTTGACCCATACCGCATAGCGTGGAAAACTAGCGTTACCTTTACACCATTTTATCGCATGTTAACATCTCATCGATGCTGTTTTTTTTTTTCTTTTTCTTATTTTCCTATTTATTTTGATGATGGAAAACTCGGACATAAATCTGATCAATAATTATCACTGTACTCAAGATTCCACGTTATTAAACAAGGGAATGATGTGCTGTGTAAGTGGAAGATGAAAACATTATGCCTACTTGACGGTGATCGTTTTTGTTTCTAAAAATAGCAAAAGTCCAATCGGCCCGCTCTAAAAACGGAAACGCAAAACGTCCAGAGGGTAAAAACCGTTAGATGACGCCATTTGGGCGATTGGGCAAAAAAAAAAAAAAAGAATATATAACTTATATTAAAAAATCATGTTACTATTAAAGTATCGGTCGGGCTAAATTGATTTTGATGCTGAAATCAATCGTAGAAGAAAATATGTTCCTCACTTAGCGACAAATATAGAAACGTGAGGAAGGAGAGAGAGGGGAAGAGGAAGAAGTTTTCAGGTCTCTAGTAAAATTTGAATTTAAATTGCCCGAATGTTTGGCCGTCCAGAAATTGGTTTGGCGTAACTACAACATAAACAGCAGTTTATAGATGCGGATTTGACATGGGAGTTTAATTAAATTTATCAAACGTCGGATAAAGTTGGTGTGACGGAGAAGTTAAAGTGGCAAGGAGAAAAAAAGAAAAGGAAAAGAAGAAGAAAAAAGGAAGAACACTGGCTTAAAAATGGTGAAAAGGAAGGATTTATCGAGAGCGACTGACACGCACATACATCGGACGATTTATCGCATTGTAATGTGATAAGAGAGTTATAGAGAGAGAGTTATCTTCTTTTCGTTCTATACAGTAAAAACTCAGATTTACTTCCACTGTTAGGACGACTTCGGAAACAAGCGCTTTGTCTTCTTTAGCTTTTCGTCCAAAAAAAGGTTTTTCACGTTTTGAAGCGGCCCGAAGGATTATCGAAGTATTCTCGTATAGAAAAACTTCAGTCTAATACCCAAAAGGATTAGGGGTCCAATTCTCTCCTTTTCTCTTTCTCTTCCTTTGGGAAAGCGCTAATCGTCGCTATTTCTCTGCTATGCACGATTTATTCATTCTGAAAGGTCTGGATAGTATAGGAATAGGAAAAAAAAATATCCTTCTGGGCGTCGAGGGCCGAGATATTACGGTAGCAAAGCGAAGGGGCAATCGTGTTTTAAATGTTTTTATGGCTCCGGTTATCAAACTGCAGTAGTCGGAAGTGAAAACATATATATGGCCATGTTAAGCTTACCATAAAAACGGTTACAGATCGTATGATAAACCCGATGCAACCGCTATTATAAACCGAACTCAAACAATGCGATCTCTTGTAACGGTAACATCGGAAATTCAATTCTGCAAAATAAAAAAATAAAATAAAACAAATGGTGATACTCTTACAACGCAAACCGTTAGAGGATTTACTTGTATGAAATGCAAAATTTTATTGCTTTGCTGCCATTTGTTATCATACGTAACAACTCTCTCTCCTCGCCAAACTTATATTCCCCATTGTGAAAGAGGGATTAAAGCGGAATTATTATTATTTTATTGGTATATTATTCGGTGTTTAGATGTAGGAAAGGCATTTGGGTAAAAATTAACGAGGGATCATTAATAGTCTGTTAGAGTTTTAAAACAATACATTCACCGTTCGTAGTTGGAAATTCTAGTTTTGAAAATGCCTAATTTTGAATGCAGATTTTCGTGTAGAAATCCTTAAAAATGGTCGTTTAGAGCGGCAAAGTGATGATGAAAAAATTTGAAGGTTGAAAATGTCACGGGCGTTAGTAATTTACACGTGTTTATCCATTTGTGAAGGATTCAGTCGTCCGCAATTGCTGTTTATTAAAGTCTCCCACGCCATGCTGGACAATTACTAGGTCCGCATTCCCACTCGAATAATCTTCAAAATTACTTTTAATTAACCACAATCGCGTTTTAAAATCTGAAAGTCGCACGCGCTCGACCACAGTCCCAGTTCATTTTCCCCCAAGCATATTTACTCAATTTCTCCAACGCATATTAATCGGTTCGGGTTCATATACGCAAACATACACAATGATCATTTTGGACCTCACTTAACGCGCTACTTATACTCGATGGCGTAAAACGGGTACGGTTTACGTCAACGCGCATTAATCCTTCTCGGAATTGGGCAGGCGTATACATTTTCCCGAACTGAAATTTCCACCAAAACGAGATCCATGAAATTGTTACTTCCTATATAGTTAACGGACCATTAAATTTAGCAATTTTGAAGCGCATTTAATGGTCGGAGGAAGCTCAATCGCCCGTAGCGGATGACAAAAAGCTCAATACTTGTTTTAATTAAGAGATTTAATGATTAAAAGTTCGCGGGACGGAAACAATCGGGTTAGAACACTATTAATAATAACTGCGCTACATCGCGTCGGACACGCATCGTAGCCGCGATTGCATCGTCCGCAATTTCACACGCATACAATTCCCGACTGTTTCTACGGAAACAATTGAGAAACGGGTGCCACATCACTGCAGTGAGAGGAAGAATGGATCCAGCCATTTCTGTCGTCGTTTTAAGTGACTCGATTCGTTAAAATGTCCCATAAATTAGGAGACTAGTTGCAGATTCTGCCAGGATAACTCGAAATTATCCAGATATTCATAAAAAAAACAGGACAGAAACGGAAGCACTCACTCCGAATCTTTTAATAAAATCCGTCCGATTATCTTGTCTGTCGGAGAGGACATCATTTATCACCAACAAGCATCTACCGTGACAATGGCCAGCAGCCAGGAATGACAAATTGGCATCTTCTAACAAGAAAGGGAAGTTTTCTTGCGCCAAAACTGAAATATCCGTAATTTTCCCCAATGTAAATATTTCTGGCTCTCTCTCTCTCTCTCTCTCCTCCGTCCTATCGATTTGGCCACGCGTAATATCGATGATTAGATTAGGCGTCATTATAGCCACTCTGGGAGGTTGCGATTAGTGTCGAATTCGATAGTGTCGCATGCTTGTTATCGTGCGAGATTCTGGATTGTATCACTCGAAAAAAAAGTTCTTTATGTTGTTTCTACTTTACAGTATCCAGAGAAAAGAGCAAAATAACGAAGAGAAAGATCTGGTGAATTATCTTTGTTCTGGGATATTGTAAAATGCAAGTGTAAACAAAATTTTCTTTCTTCTATTTTTGGCGAAAGAATTATCGCCGCTATTAAACACGTAATTCAGACTGTAGCGAATATTCTGGTGGAAATACACAAAACGATTATCAATCAATTCTAAACCACAATTTAAGATCAATTTTTTTGGCAGTGTGGCCTCTAAAATCGATTATTTTCTAACACTACATTCGACAACTGGCAATGATGATTTTGGTGAAGGAGCGCGATAAAAATAATGATTTATTTTTAAAATTGCGTTAAGATGTCACATAAAATACACGGTAGAAGATCTTATGGTATCATTAATATATATTTAATATATATCATTTATATATATATATATACACTACATTTACATTGCAAACTAGATGGGATTATAAACGATTGCTGAATGTTTCTGTTCCAGTTTTACTACCCGATGCAGTTGTGGCGAGTCCTTGACCTGGATGTATGAGATATTATATATACTGCAATTATGTTCGTTAAATAACGTACAACTCGCGAATCGAATTAAACCGTGAATCGACGAATTCTCCATTTCTTCGGGAAGTTTATTAAATAACATTTGGCCACGTAATATAACCACATTAGCATTTTATCAAAAAGCATTTTTCCTTTCAAAATTCTACCTCGTTTGGTTAAAATTAGAAATTCCGTATTTTAAATGGAAAAATATCCATTAATACGGAGGTAGCAGAAAAATCAAATTTTTGTAAGTTTGCGGAAAGGAATAATCCTCATTTGCCTTTAAAAGAGAAAGAATTGCAAATTACTTTTCGTTACATTTTATTTAGTAATCCTCTGCGAGTTGAGGATGAAAGAGAGTAAGAATGTACAGTAGAGATTTAATATAATTTTCGAAAGTTTTATTGAAGAGAATTCCAAACTGGCGTTTGAAAAGAAGGAATGAAGTTTTCCTTTAGCACGAATCACCGCTTGGAGCATCGTTTTCTTTCTTTGTTTTCTCGTGGGAAAAAAGAGCGATTGATGAAACGTTTTACGTGGACACGGCCTGTATCCCTTTTCGTGTAGGAAGGAAGTTATAAAGGGTTATACGTTTTCTTTTTTCTACAGTAATTGGGGTTAAATCGCATCAATAAACAGTCACTTTATCCATCATCCGTTTTATCACAATTCATCACGCCCGGACAAGTTGTCTTGCCTTACAAAACATAGGTAATTTAAGCAACTTTATTTTGCAATTTTCTTGTTTAGCATCCTTTAGCAATTTGTCGCACGCTCGCCGCACAAAATGGTTTTGAGAATTTTATGTCAAAACGGCAGTTTTTGTTACGTCTTATTGGTATTTATTCTGTCCTCTTAATCGATGGCTCTTTAGTAGGCACTTCGTTTCCTCCTTTTTATGGTTTGTTCGCCAATGTCGGTTACGTGTCGCACTTCTTTAATATTTAAAACTAACCTGCCGAATATACTACTACGACTACTACTACTACCGCTGCTGCTACGACGTGTAGAGGGGAAAAAACACATCTCCCATTTGGAATTTTCCTGGCAAAATGTCGGGTTTACAGAAAGTCTGCTTTCCGATTTTTTTTTCTATTTTGAAAAAAATGAGCGATAACTTGGAAATTTGCTATGGCGATCTGTCTAATTTTTAAAATATACCAGATAACATTGATGAAATATTTGTTGTCCTAATAAAATATGGATAAGTGCCCGAGGAAGATATATGGCATCCGAAAAAAATAACTGAATTATTTAATATTATAAAGACCATTCAATTGCCCGAAGTTACGGTTTGTCAATCATACAGGTAAAACCAACTTCGGTGAAACGAAAAAAAAAAAATAAATAAATATGTTTTAACTCCATTTGATATTCAGTATTTCGTTCGTTTCTGGAGATATCTTTATCGTTTTTCATTGAGATAAACAACTTTCTCGCTGGCATCCAGAGATATCTAACGAGTGGTTAAAAAAATCAACACCGAAAATGCTCTTGTTTCTTTACATATATATATAACGTGAATTCTGGAAGTCTATACTATATTTGTGGGAGAAATGGAATTAAATTTTCATGAAAATTAATATTTCACGAATAAAAATCTCTTTAAACAGTGATTTATTATTTAATTTCGCTAATTAAAAAAAATATGGAGACGTTATAGCGGCGAAACTGACATCGCAATAAATATCGAAACGTGTATATTTATTCATTTTGCAATCAAATCACTGAATCGATTCGTTGAAAAGTTTTAACTCTCGGACTTAATCAACAATCAAGAATTTTTCTTCTTATTACTAACTTAAAAAATTTATGAACAAAAATTAAATTACATTGTAGTTCTTTTAAAAAAGACGAAATCCGTAGAGGGCACTGCAATCGACAAATGGCTACCATGCTTTGAATTTTCAATGCCAGTTCGGAAGAGTTTTCGTGTATTTTCGCTACTTTATATTATTTTCTTATCGTTATTACTATCAAGGAATATTACCTGATTCATAAATTTAGTAAAAACACAAGATAAAACATAAACAAAGATATTTTTTAATATAAATTTTTTATTCGCTTCTGAACATATAATTAAAAAATTATTTATTTAAAACTGAATAAATAATAAAAAAGATATTATAATTTAGGTTTTAATTTTACCTCGCCATCTTTATTGAATTCTTTATTAGTATTTTGTTGTTTTAATTTGATACTAGGGTATATTATATCTTGTTGTAAGAAATTATAAAATTTTTTTAATTAACCATTCATAGAATAAGTTTTGGGTAAGAAAACATTTGTTTCTTCGTGACTGTATGCAATAAATAACGAAGAAATTACGATATTTCGTAAATTACACGGGTTGTATCGGGGTGACAGAATGGTTAACGACTTTGGACAGATGGTGGGCGCTAAATTTCTGTAGAAACTGCTTCTCTCTTGTTGGAATTTCTACATTATTGAGAAAGAAGCACTTACAGAATATGGAGTTCTTATCTGTTTTACTGGAGCGGATGGAAGAATTAGAACCCGTAACCGAGATTTATCTTTCCTTTTTTTTCCTTCGTGAACTGGTGTGGAAGCCGGATTGTTCTCTTTAATCAAACTGCTGCCATATTTTTGCATCAAGAAGGACGTCATCTTTCACAGTGTTATAGGCTGAAGAACATTCCGACGTGAAAGGAAAGAAGAACAGTTTTTGTAGACTAAAAAGGACAAGACAAACGTCATTACTTTTCATGAGCGTCTGAACAAAGTCATAAGTCTGAATCAAGTCCGATACATAACAGCCATTCTGATGTTTTGGATGTAAATAAAAGAATGACAACGCTTAAGTTTCCTGGGGTAGAAAGAAAAAAAAGGAAGCCAGCACGGACATTTCCGAGAAAGTTTGATTTATTAAGTCGTTTTTATTTGAAAATTTCATTGTCAGAGTTACTCCGGCGGAACTCATCTGGTGGAAGATGACTGGCTGATGAATAGTGATGAGCGGTATCCTAAGCAGCATTTTATAAATATTAAAATTAATTGGAATTGGATGTTTCTGTGGAATAAGGAAACAGATTTCCTTCCGGATAATGGATATAATTCCTTTTGAGTCCATCAATGGCCCAGATGGATCAAAACCGAAGAATGTGAAAAATTCCATCGAATGCATGTCTAACCAATTTCATCATTAATGTTTTCGAATAATTTAATGCAGTATTTTTGATGCTGTGTCGGAAGTCATGTAGAAAAGAGATTTATTTTGCTGTTAATCTGAAGGAATCCGACCACCTTCTATTTTGTCAGGCCGGCCTTGCCGACTTTAATGCTGTTGGGCAGTAAATTCTTAATAATTAATGGAGTGTTGCTCTTTCAATCTGGCACATCAAAGCAAATGATGTCGATCGTTCATTTTCGCCAGATATTCTGCTCATTACTGCCTTTAATTAAGTGCGGTTCTTGAATGGCGGCCTTTCCTTCCCCCCTCCACTACACCCATCTTCATGCACTAAATACAAGAACAAAAATGATTATTTCCTATGATTAAAAGCGAGTTCAGTTTTAGGATCATATCAGATAACTTTTGGCCAGACAAAATAGTGAAGAAGACAAAAGTTTATTGTTTTTACTTACTATTGTAGGGTAATCATTCGGAAAGTAAAAATATATTTTTAATTATTTTATCCAAATGCAGCAGTCACAATTAAAAGATTTTCTTCCAACCATCATCTTCCTCTTTTATCTTCCTATACACTAAGTAGCAGGTAAAGAATTAGTTCTGTGATATATTGGTAAAAAAAAAAATGCTTTTCTTCGGATTCAAACAATTTCTTCTGAAGGTAAACAATTCGAATTCCTAGTAATTTTTTTCTCTTATATTGGGCATAACAGCTAACGGCCGTCGCTACTTTCTCTCATTTTTCTTCATCATCCCTTCTGATCCTTCTGCACTTTTTTTTTTTACTTTGATGCTCCGCCTTGCCTAGCCATTTTGAATTTTTTATAAATATATATAAATTTTGCATTAGGAAGCCTAAGACCTATCTTCGGAAACAATTTTGAATTTAAAATTTGTCTCTGGACGGATCTCGCCCATTCCCCCTCCGTGCACGTCTTCTAGAAATGTTTCATTTTAAATACCAATTTACGCTTCTTATCCAAAAAAATCGTCACCGCAGTGCCCTCCACGTGACTCAAAATACTAATTTCCTCCGAAGCAAACAAAGTTTCCAGATCTTAGTCACCCGACTATTGACTGACTCTCTCTCTCTCTTCCTCTTTGTCACGTGTCCATCGACCGGAATGTGTTCGCTTTAAGAGCTTGTGCCATCGTCTCACGTGACTATTGACCCGAACTTATTTCCTTAATCACGCCAGTTCCTTTTTTGAGTCGGATATATTATTTGCCAAATCTTTACGTTATTCACAGAAATCAGCATTCAATACTTAAAGCAGACATACAGCTGAAAGCGTCAATGTTTTAGTGAATTAATGTACAAAATTATTGTCCCAATATGGCGCATTCCACTCCGAATGATGTACTCAAATCTGTTTTTACACGTTCCGCGTCAATCTTCACGAATTTCTATAGTGGTTGCTTCGAAAAACACTTTCTTTTGTCTCTCTTCACAGCGAATAATTAGTGTGGAGAATTTAAAAAAAGGGGTTCTCCTCTCCGCTTATCTTCTTTTCTCTTTACGTTCTCGCTAATTGACTGGACTGTTTCGACGACATTAATTCTTTTTTTCCCCCTTCTATTCCCTCTTTCATTTTCGATAATCTGACCAACATGGCGGAAAGACATTCTTGATCGTTTCCCCCAGAAAGAGAAGCAAATTAAGAATCATCCATCCGCTCTCTCTCGTCCACCAAATTCTCTTCTCTAAACAGAGTTCCGTGAATAGACATTCAACTACAACTTACGAAAATAATTTTACTAGATAAATGATATTTTATTTTACTGGAGCACGCGTTTTTTCTTTCTTTCCCTGTTTTATTTTCCTTCGCTCATAATTTCAATCGATTTTTACCATATTAAACTTACCTTTATTTACTACCACCATTTTTCTTAATTTCCTCACTTCCTCTCCGTAACTTTTCCATTATTTGACTTTTTATTTTTATACTCGCCGAACCCCTTTTTTCACTACACTCTAGTTAAGCTAAATTTCCCGTTCTCGTGATTGGTGTTAATCCTTAGAAGACTTTCAGAATCATAGGCTAAAGAAGCTGAGATAGAGCAACAGCATTTTTTTTTCTCCGATCGTTATCTTCCTGCCAACAATCCTATTAACTTTTTAAATCCGAAACGACTCTATTACCCGACCACCACCATCTCTTCTGACTACAACTTCACTTTAATAATTTCCTTTTCTTCGCTCCGATCTGCAGATCTCTCCATTCAGATTTCTTCCTTCCCAGTTTATCTCCTGTTCTCGTATTTCCTAGCATATCTGCTCCTCCTTTCTCGAATTTTAGAATCCCCGGAGATCTGTTCTTCCTCTTTAGAATTTTATTCTCCACAGAAATCGAAATTTGGTAGGTCAGTTGGTTTTATGCTAATTATTTACTTTATCGCGATGTTAGTGGCTCGTTTATCTTAAAGGTTTCCCATTTCTACTTATCTCCGAAGAAGATCTGTACTGCGGGAAGAGACTCTGTGCAAATGAAACGTTGCTGAAGAAACCAACTGAATCCAGATGGCTTAGATACGATAACATTACCTGCAATTCTGTTATTAGATACCGGTATGTTTATCAAATTACTTCTAAGAATGTCTTCCTTGTCGCATCAGAGATCTTATTGGCACAAGAATGTTTCCAGCCGTTCGAAAAATTACAGAGGAATTACCGAATAAGTTACCTGTTTATTCCACTGCTGCAATGAGCATTAAACAGTATTACGTGGTGATGGAACGAGTAACATTACCTGCTAGAAAACCTGTCTAGTTGGAAGTCCTAAACCTACATCGAACGAAACTAGTACGGTGAAGAGAATTAAAGATAATCCTCCTCCCGTGGAAAGTATTCGTTACCTACCAAAGACACTGCAAGATCTTCCATTCATTTAATTCCATCAAAAAATAGGAAACAGTGTAGCAGCTGCACTTGTAAAACATTCAATCGAATACGAATTACAAGAGAAACCGAATATTTAAAACATAGCGGAAGAAGCCGAATTTAACGGTGAAGAGGGGAGATGCAGACATTTTTATTCCCTCCCTTTAATTTGCGTTTTATTGTTAAGACTTTATCTATGCCTGTGCCGAGACGATAATAGACCGATTTCTTTTATAAAGTTAATACAGATTAATGATTTTCTCAGTCGTCCAAGTCGGAATTAATGATTCGTCCATGGGAATCGCATTTTTGCAAACACTTCTTAACCTTAAATGGGAATTACGCAGATGTTGCTAATGAACGAAAAATGTGCAATTATCCCTTCTATAACACTTTTATTTAAAAAAAAATAAATAAAAAAATAATAGTTTGGTTATTTAGAGTTCAGTCACTTCCGATTCTTCGTTTTCTATTAAAAATTTTCGTAAATAAAAACAAGAAAAAAAATTCCCGCTAATAAAGAAAATTCAGGGAAGTCAAAGAAAATTTAGGGAAATCAAAGAAAATTCTTTTCCCTTCAGGGAATCCGTTAACGTTTCTCCCGAATCGATTTCCCGATTAAAGGAAATCGATTAAAGTAAATTTGTCCATTTGCTCTTAATTACGTATAGTTAAGGAAATTTACGTCGTTTGGGGAAGTTAAATTTCCTTAATTTCGTGGATTACAGTTTATGTAAATCTTATTTACTGATATTAAGGATTAAAAAGATTATGGAGCGGTAAGAGGCTTCTACCGTTTGCGTTAGTAGAGTAATCGCGATCTGCGTTTATTTAAACTTACTTATACGATCTGTACTCCGCCGGCATACGTAAAAGCAGTAACAATCCAACGTAAATAAGTTTTTTTTTTTTTTTTTTTTTTTTTTTTTCGCAATTTCAAGTTAGAAAAATGTAGAAGGCAATTTATTTTTTGTCGAATTCCTTCGCAGAACTAGTTAAGAGAACTGAAAAACCAATAATAATTTTTTAAAAATTTGTTTTATTTAAATAAAAAGATAAATAAAATTTTACAGAATAAAAAAATATATATATGTATATACATATTAAGGATATTACAAATGTAAATTTATAATGAGTCAACAGATTTAGAGATTTAAAAATGGATGCTTAAAATACTTGTTTATGTTTTTTAGATATAAAAAAACATTTTTTTTCTAGATTTCTTTCAGTTAAAAAAAAAAAAAGTAAGAGAAACCTTCCAAATTCGGTTTATAAGGTTTCTAATTGCTGCAGATTGCCCCGGATGACATTTTTCTCCTTGACATGATTTATAAAGTTAATATTCCTATGATTTTTGCTATAAATCATAAAAGAGAGTAGTATTTAAAGCAAATACGAGAGAATATAGATGGGAATTCAGCATCTGTCCACTTCGCTTCTTTCTGTATATCTGGATTTACTTTAAATCTCCGTTTATTAAAGAAATGTCACAGTTTTCTTTTACTTATATATACGCATTGATTTATAACTTAAGCAGCTTAAAATCGTTTCTTTTTAGAGAAAAATATTTTTCTTAAATCATTAATTTTCTTCGAAAGTATAATGCTCATATATTTTCGTTTGTTTAAGATCATTAATAATTAAAAAAAAAAAATTCGTACAGAGTATATAATACAGATGTTAACAGTAAACTTAATGTAATTTGTAACTACTATACCGCAACTTTACTTAGTCTCAACAAAAAATTTAATTCGCCAATAACTTAATTAAAAAAATCTGAAAATAAATTTTTATATATAATATATAATTATTTTTTTATAATAATTTATAAATTTTATAATTATAAAAAATTATTTAAATAAAAAAAAAAAAAAAAAAAAACATGGCGGCAACCGGAGCAATAAAAAAATTTCTATTCCAAGTAAAAAGTACTTTTAAAAATAAATTAAAGCAGAATTGTTTTGATTCTAAAATATTTATAAAATTTCGGAAACAAATACTTCAAAGCAAAAAAAAAAAATTATTTTCTATAAGGAAATTTAAACAAAAAAAAAATCTGCTTTTTGATTTTAATGCAAAGTAAACAAACTTTCAGGATATTTTACAGAAATTAAGAAAAGAAAAAGAAAAAAAAAACTATAGCGCGGAATATAAAATGAAGCAAAGGATAACATCCTAACAATTATTCTACTTATAATATAAAAAAATTTAACTTTCATCCTACAGTAATTATTTTGTCATTTGGTACTATATTTGAAATTCTACATCCGTTCATAAAAAAAAAGAAAAAAATTCTCAAAATGGAAAAAAAATGGGGAGAAAAATATGCACGAGTTTAGAAATGATACTATCGATTTTTCCTAAGTTTTAATAAAATTAAATTTTCTCTTATTTTTAAAACATAAACAAAAACACAGTCTAATGATAAAATAATATCAGTCTAATGCACAATTAATTGTTTTCCTAGATAATTTCTGCAATGCCATTATTTTATATGCAGTATTAACGGTCACGGCCAAACTATTAAGTTGATTATATATACCCTATATAAAAAAAAAAAGAGTAATCACTGTATGACAGACTAGTTTATTGCTAGAGTGATGAAACAGTTCAATAATACTTGTCAACTCATGCATCACACTGCACTCCGTAATGTCATAGATAAATTATTAATCATAAATATTTCATTTTAAACATATATTATTTGTTACCCGATTTGAGAAGGATGTAGATCTCACTCTCTCTCTCTCTCTCTCTTTTTTTACACCTTTTGAAATTTTATATGCGAATGATTAATTTATTTTTCCTGTTAATGCGATACTTTTAGTGCAGGTGTTAAGCTTCGTTTCTGAATTATAAATGCCGCTTTTATGCAGTTTAAATTGTTATATCTCTACCTTTAATGTCTTAAGGTGTTACATTTATATTTATGGATGCTTTTTCCTTCTCTATGTTTTTTTTTTTTTTTTTTATTTGGTAGTTGAAACTGTACAAAATTTCGTTTTATAAAATACCGTATTTTCTATTTGTCAGCATTTTTCGATTTTTTTTTTTTTCGATTGGGAAGAATTTAAATACGATATTAAGGAAAGAAGTTTTAGTATTTATTCAGTCGTTTTAATAAAGATCTTGCGTCTTGTTTTTCGTTTCGAATGTGAAATTTGCATAGATTTCTGTTAATATACTTCTACCACTTTCCTTGTAAATTATTAATAATTTTCGGTTATAAATAACTTATACGGTAAGTAAGGAAACTTATCTTTTCTGAATTATTTATGATAAGAATGTTCTTTCGATATTAAGTAAAATTATTTTTACTTTTCAGAGGAAGTTTTTCATGAAATTTTGTAACATTTTATGCGATTAAAGATGACGTTCACGCTGCATCTTTTAACGTTGCAGTTCTATTTAATGACGGCGACTTTCAAACTTAAGTTTTCCCTAATGGAGTTGATATGGATCTATAAACTAGTTTAACACTAGGATAAGAAACCCAAATACATAAAATCATTTAGGAACACATAGATATATAGTGAATACACACACAAACATCCGCACTGCGAGATACAAGCGTACTGGCACATATATAAATAAACAGTATATGAAAAGAAACAACATACATAACATATATACAGCAAGATTCAAACGTATTAACATATACAAACACACATAACAAAATATAACTAGAGAAAGAAATACACATATACAGGCAAGAAATAAACATATATCCACATAACATACAGGGACACAAATACACGCATACATAAATCATATAAAGAACACGGGCAGAGAAACACTATCAAACACTAGTCCAACTTCAGGTTCTAGTTCAAATTAATAACATACTGTACTGAATTTTAATCTTTAATCATTCCAAAATAGCAGACATAGTCAAAAAATGGGCGATAATTCTTTCCACTACTGCTTGTTAATTAAATTTAAAATTAAAATTCTTAACTCATTTATCTGTAACAATTTTTGGATATTTAAAATCTACAGATTTTAATGACAAAATATATTTTCATAAACCGTTAAAAATATCGGTATTGCTCGAATTAAAATTTTAGCACAGTTTTAGATAACTTAAAAGTTTTTTTGGGTATTGTTTCGAATTAAACTAGATTTTCTTCAATCCTTAAAACAATGAAAATAAAGTAGAAACTTTCTAAGGAGAATTTCCTTCTCTGAAGTGTACTGTTTCGAAATGTGCGAACAGATGAAGATTTCTGACTTCAGTGGATAAATGTTGCAGGGTTCGAAATGTGGCTATTTACTTCTCAGTCTTTTTATCTCTTGAACAACTTCAGTCAATTTGGGAATAAGAGGAAACACAAGAAAGTGTCTATTGATCCAGGTCTTGATTAGAGCACCTTGTTATCAGCAGCTACCTCTTGGTCAAGTGGTTATAATCCCATCTAGAAAATTCGTGTACAGAATAGGCTATTTTCTATACTATCCATTGCTATTTTCATTCACTGCTCATTCCTATAATTGAAACTGTAAATTTTCTATAGCAGAACGACTGATGATGATTTAATCTTTTTTTTTTTTTTTTTTATTATTTAATAAATTTTGATTGATTTTTATTATTAAGTTTTTTATTTTTATTTTTTTTTTTTTTTTTTTTGATGGAAAAGAAATTCTTCGAACTAGACAGAATCTATGCGAAAACAATTTAATTAAAGAATGGATAAGATTGCTAAATGCCTAGATTTTAAACTCATTTAACGCTTAATTAACTACAAAATTCTTTCGTTTCTTTTTCGTGTTTGTTTTCTTCAAAGTTAAAAGTTAACAACGAGTAGAAACAAAAATCCTTTCTACCGAATAAAACAGCGCTGAGAATCTTTTTTTATCCCCCTCCTATTTAATTTACGTTACGACTTAATTCTTTTAAGAGCTTTGTAATGCGTATAAAAAGGTAACAAGCACGAATAGGAAGTTACATTTATGCAGACAAATAATAACTCCTTGTCTGATAAAATATAGGAATAACGATAAGAAAGATATGACAGCAGATAGACAACCGGACAGACACATACATCAGAGAGAGAGAAAGATAAGAACGTACGCAAGGGTAATCTCTTAAGTATTTTGTTGGAGAAGAGATAGTAATAAGAGATAATATAGATCAAAAATTATGACATTTTCGTCTATTTAGTGTTTTTCTAGAGGATAATTAGCCATTATTCTTCTTAACACATTTTTGATTTCCGATAAGAACGTGATTAAACATGTCTACTAATCGAAATCCAGTCATTAAAGGCAGTTTGATTGAACAATCTATTAGGATGCTTTAATGGGATTTTCTCTTTTTTTATTTTTTTTATCAGTTTGCCAATAGTTCGCGACCAATAGGATCACAATGTGTAGTGCCATTAATTACGATCGTTATAGGATGCTTGTTGGTATATTCCGATTTAAGAGATCCCCTTATGTAGGGCATTAATCTAAAAGTAAAAAAAAAAAAATCCTCATTTTTCGTAACGGTCAAATAGCGTAATTATCTTAATTCAAATTTACCTATTTTTCTTTCTGAAGTTCGCTTAATAGGGAAATTTCGCTAAAAAAGCGTTGAAAAGAGAGGAAACTAACTCATTTTTCGTAACGGTTTAGAATTTATACTGTTTTTTCTTTCCGAAGTTCATTATACGGGGAAATTTCCCTAAAATTAGGTTATGCTAAATAAATTAAATTCTTTCAGAATTTTTAATTAATTAAATTAAAACTGAAATTCTTTCTCTTTGGGGAAAAATTCTTATTATTAAATTAAGAGATGGTGACAAATTTGCAAATTACATTAAACGTAAAGAAATTTTAGGGAAATTTCCTCGTAAAATGAACTTAGGGAAAAATGTTTTTTTTTTTTTTTTAAATTGTAAATTTTTCTTCTTTCTCTTTACGGAAAAAATTCCTCTCTACTAAACATTTAAAAAATATTAAAGATTGTGACAGTTCACAAAATACATTAAACGTAACGAAATTTTAGGGAAATTTCGTTACATTTAACGTAATTTTAGGAAAACATCCCGGTGAAATGAACTTAGAAAAGTAAATGAAAAGAAAAAAAAGAATAAAATTTGTAAAATTTTCCGTGTTATTTTGGTGAAATTAAATGTAGCGCCTGTCATCTTTCAGTTACACCGACAGTTTTTCTTTCGCGATTTTTATTGCGAAACTTATACATGTACTTGCGTATATATAATTTTGCACTAGCGTTCAGGGAAATTTTACAAAAACAGCATATGTTCAGAGGGATAATATATTAAAAATTAGGGAATTCGTGACATTTATGTTATATAATAAGACGAGAATGAAAAATTTTTCAATGGAAAAAATACACTTTTAAGTGTACGGTCGATAAAGATTACAAATTTTCATTTCTGTCCGTTTCTGTTTTCTAGATTAAGGAGAAAATATAAAAACTAATTTACTATATTTTCTCCATAATCTAGGAAAAAATGAAGAGCAGATGTACCAAAAACAAATAATAAAAAAAGAAGAAGAGAATTTCTTATATCGTCTTTATCAAATCACAGGAGAACTGTAAAACCGAAATTTTTATAACGTTAAAATAAATTCCTTTAAATATCCCTAGAGTCAGATTACACTGAATATTTAATTGACTATTTTTTCTGTAAAAGAAAAGATTTTCGCAAATAATATTTTTTTTTATATAATTAATCTACATTGTTTCTAATTATTTGACAACATATCAACAAAAATTAAGTTAAATATTATGAATGATAAACAGTGTTATTCCCAACTAACATGAGACGTATTGTCACTCTTGTTTAATCGCTTGTTTGTAATATTAAGTTTGGGGAATTATTTTTTCCCTTTCTTTTAAAGTCATAAAATCCCTACGACACTGTTAATTATAATTTACTCTCTTTAATAATATGTCTAAGTAGGTTACATTAAATAAAAAAAAAATACTTGAAGAATGTTAACACCCTAATTACTTTAGGCGGGTAAGATGTCGAGAAAAATGACTGGCTTTTCCAACTTTAAAATATGCCTTATGTAGCAAGAAAAAAAAAGGAACAAAGTGACAAATCTTACCTCTCGATAACTTGAAAATTTAATAGCTTAATCGTGATAGAATTGGCTTAATGGACGTTAATCCCGTTACGTCTCCATCTTTGATGGCATATTTAGGGAAATATCGTCGAATTTTTGACGTTAGAAAAAAAGGGAAAAAATAATAAAAATACCATACGTTTCTTAAAGCTAAAATTCCCTGTTCATTATTTTCGATAAAAGTTTAAAATTACTTTTTCCATCAATCTCCAGTATTATTTTTAGTCCATTTATAAAGAAGAAGAAAGAAGACGCAGCTTGTTCAAATAATGAAACAATTGGTCTTTGGAAAGTATCCTCGGAATCTAACAATGAGAATCCCTCTCTCTCTCGTTCGATATCCTCTTAGCTCTTGCACAAAGTAATGATGTTTACTATCCAAAGATGAAAAATTGTTTAAAATCGAGATATTATTTGCTTTAATTAAATAAATAAAAAAAAAAATGCACATTTTGTCGAATATTATTAAAAAAAAAAAATTCCATACTAACGTAATTCCTTAGGGAAAAATCCCTCCGTGTTAAATGTTTAAAAAATTTAGACAAATTTTATCACAAAAGAAATTTCCCTACGAAAATAAATTAATTTTAACATAAATTCTATATTTTTTTCGTTATTATTATGTCATCGTGTAAATTACGTTATTTTATTTTTACGACGAAGTAATATTTATTCCCTGCATCGGGGATATTAGTTCGTTTGAAACGGATTACATTTTGCAGTAATCATTTCTTATTTTTTTTATCGTTGATTATAATTGAAGAATTTATCCTTCGTTGTAGGGATTTATTATTTCGCAAAGAGAAAAATCCCTACTTACAGTGAAATCTTTACGGTGAGTTGAACTTTTGTCATTTTTCATTTTGGACATTTCTTCTAGCAATTATTGGGAATTCTTCGTGTTACAACAAATAAGAGGAGAAAAAAGTGTTATAATAAATCTTTTAGATGAACAAAGCGTTATCGATCTTATTAAAGAATTATATCCTCATTCTTTAACAATTATTCATTCCCTACGTATTAATTTCCGAAATATTGATGCCGAAGACTGTAGATAGAGGCTATACTTCGATATTATGTAGACTTAGAGTAGAAAATGCCAAAGGTGACTAAATCAATGCCTTTACTCGTTCCTTTCCAGATTACTCGCCAATTGTCAAGGACAAAAGCAAAAACCTAATGTCTTTTTATCGAGGTCACAAACGATATTTTTACTATTTATTCAACTGTTTATAACTTGCACCCGGTATTAATTCATAAATTTATAGTAAATTTGTTCGGAAAATTCGTGATTTTGTGGAAAAATCGATGACACCCTTTAGATACTCTAGTAAGATTCTGTTTCTATGGCAACCATACAAACAAACCGTGGTTTGAAATTTGTAAAGATATGTTTATCTTATTTATTCTAACATAATTTCTTCTATATTACCTTTTTTTTGTCGAAGGGTGAATGAAGGATAAAACTAATTAAATGGGGATTACTTTCGGATAAAGGAAAATGAGCAAAAATGGCGGATTGCGTTTGTTTGCTTAGTCTGGGGAAATTTGACATTTCCAGGTCATAGAAAAATCCCTCTATTGACAAAGGAGAGATTCAAACTTTTATTCCTATTATTATTATTATTATACATTATAACATTATTATCATTATATTACATTAATTCTATTGTAATTATTAAATAAATTATTTAGATATTCAAATTTTAAAATATCCAAACGTTAGGGAATTTCTTTTTTCGATAGACGTAAAAATGCTATAGTAGCGCCACATAAAAATTTTCAAAATAAATCACTCTTTTATGAATAATTTTTCAATTATTATTATTTCTTTTTGGAAAATAATTTTATATTTTATAAAATCGTAAATAATTCAATAAGAGAATTTTAAAAAATAAGAATAAAAGCCAATTCAAAAAGGAGAAAAAAAAATCTTTAAAACTAACGAAATTTCTTTGGGAAATTTAAATAATGGGAAATATCCCTGTTAAGCGATGTGCATGAAATTTATGATTTGTAAATACCATTAAGAGAAATTTATAAAATTATAAATTTATCTTTTGTAGTATTCACACGCGAAAAGAGTTTCTCAGTTTTCATTTATAATTTATGAGGAAAAACAAAAAAAAATTTTGTTTTTTTTTCCCTCACTAGTTATTTCCATTTTGAATATCATTGTATGCTTGAAGGATTTAAAAACAAATTTTCGGAATTACAGTATTTAATATAGAATTTTTAAATTTCTAGTACGTTTATTTTTATAAAGAAAAAAAAATTGTTGAATACAAATACGAAACTTGCGGATTGACTATAATTTAGTTGAAGATATTGGGAAGAATCACTAATAAAGTTGAAGAATTTTCCCTGAGGGATTTTTTCTTTTTTTTCTTTGTAAAGGATTTTCGTCAAGTTTTAATTATACTTTAAATCAGCTTCAACTTTTAATTGGGTTTAGGAATATATCAGACTTTTCAAATAATTTCTCTGATTACTTTTCCCCGCAAGAATTTTCGCTAAGTTATTTTTACTTTCTTTTTTTTTTAAGGAAATGTCCCTAGACGATATCGTGAATAATTCCTTTTATATACAAAATATAACAGAAAATTATACGATTCGGGGAATTTTTGCCTGGATGAAAAGGGAATTCCGATAAATGTGGCATTTAGATTAAAAACGTTTTTATTGTATTGCAAAAAAAGAAAAAATATATATATTTTTTATGCATTCACGAATATTTATCGAATCGTGCAACTAAAATTATTACTATTTTTTTCAGGAATAAATTTATTAATATAGTGATTAATAATAATAATATAATAACGAAAATCTTTACAGAAGAAAATTCCTAAAATTCGTTTAGAATTTTTCCTTACATAACGAGAAAAATATTTTTAAAATATTGCAAATTATCGAATATAATTGAAGACCCCTTGAGGCAAAACAGGGGGACGAGTCAGATTTTATAAAATTTTATATTCTAAAATGAAATTTAAAACGGGAAAAAATTTATAAGTGTTTTATTCCTGTGCAAGAATGGGTTATGTCGCATCTAAAACAGCAGAGTTATCCAGTAAAATATATATATATAAAAATCGCCTTAGGACATTTTGCGCAAGAATAAAGTAAGTTTGAGTACCTAATATCCATCTTGCAACACACTGTTTTTCCTTTTTGAATTTTTAACATCATCTCGCTTTGCTGTGAGAATTTATTTAATTAATTTTTAGTAAATGTAGATATAATTATTATGTTATAAAATGTAATACTTCTAACCTTATATATATATCTTGAAATAATTAATAATTAGTGTCACGGGTGCAAGGCATGCAGATCATTTTATTTATCCTTTAATATCCGAAAAATTCAAAATAAAATAAAATGTTTAAATATTTTGATTACAGTTAACTTGATGTGATTATTTCGAATTTTGTATTTTATTTTTCGTTCGTGTATTAATATTTAAATTGTGAAATTTAATCTTTTATAACGTAAATTCGAAAATAAAATTATCCGTTTAACTTCTGCACTTGTTTTTTAACTTAAATCTTTATTTTATTTTTTATCTTGAATTAAGAAGAAAATAGCAGGAAAACGAAGGAGTTGTTAAAATTTTGATTGATATTTTTTTTTCAAAATGAAAAACAGCTGTCAAAATTTATAATGACAATATGGCTTAGAATGAAATTGGCAGGTAAAAATACCACTAACATCATTGGTGGGAAAAAAACTAAATTACTTTCCGAACAACCCAATAGAAGTGAAATAGTTATTTAAAAATGAAAAATTTGTAAAATTACTGATTATTGTTTGGAATATTAATAAAATAATAAATATTTTAAGAATATGAAATGTATAAATGAAAATGAAACAGAATGGAAGCAAACAATAATCTAATCATAAAGGAAGTACATATGAATGCTCCATAAATTTTTTGATGGAAAGATAATTGGTATCTTAAGTTTATTCTGCAACCTTGTTGTGGAGGCAGGGTTCACACTAGCATATCATCAGTGAAGTAAATATAGACTATACAGACTTTTTTTAATTAACATTAAAATGTATATTACAAATAAATAGTTCACGCTGCATTGTGTGGGACACAGAATAAACTCACTTGCAGACAAAGTTTAAACAAAGAGCCTTATGTGAAAAATATATTGCAATCTCCTTTGGTAATCAGTAGTATAACTATCATTGAACCAAATAAAATGCAATTCAACCATCTTCAATGATATGATTATCTTGCTAAATTTCATAAAAACCAATGAATCATTCAAGAAATATTAAGACAATATCTCAGAAATTTAAATGTGATTTTCTTAAATGGTTAAAGCTAGAAGGTTGATTTTTAGTCTGCTTTCTAAAGAAAACAGATATCTATTATAAGAGCACCATGCTATCTCATGTTGCTGTCTGCCTGCATATTCTCACTAATAATTTGAAATAATGAATGTATTTTTCTTGATAATGTTCTGTCTTAATGATTACTATGGAGACTTACTTAATCGGACAAGGCCGAAACTATCACTGATAAGAGTTTGGCTGGATTAGTTTGGTTAGTTAGTAATAGTTAATCCATTTGTTTGAAAGTTTGATCTGAGTGATATCTGACTTCAGCCAAGTCTGCCTGCCAGGTTTGCCAAGAGGGCCTGTGGCTACATAGATAGCCTGCCTGGAAATGATAGTTTTGGCCTTGTCCGATAAAGTAAGTCTCCATAGTAGTCTCCATTATATAAGCTTCCCGAAGTGGAATTCTGTCATAGGTCACCGTAGTCTAATCAGTTAAGGCTTGGGGCGCTATCCAAGGATCCCAGTTCGAGTCCGGTGCAGTGGCAAAATTTTATTTCGGGAAATTAATTTAATAAATTATAGTTTAATCATTAATTACTAGATGGCGCCACCTTAGTTCTAAATTCTAAATTTAATTAATTATTAATTCAACAGATGGTGGCACCATAGCATTAATTCAAAAATAATCGTTTACAAAATTTAAAATAAACTTTGACCGCCAGGGGGAGTTTGGCTGGATTCGTTTGGTTAGTTAGTAATTTTTTTAATATATCAAATAGATTATAAAAGTATATAAAATATGAATCAGAATTTGTATTCATTCTGACAACCTAATTCTGGCCTATCGATATTTGTAATAGTTAATGAAAAACTTTTATTGTAACATTTAAAAAAAACATCCTTTGAATCAATGAAATTTTAAAATACTACTATAGGATTAATAAGAATCTTTTTGAATAAGTCAAAAATATTTCTCATCAATTGATATTTTATCCATAATAATAAAAATTACTTTCAAGAACAAAGACAAACAAAGCATATGTTCTTATAAATATATGTAATTGCCTAGATAAGGTTTCCTTGCAAGAAATGACTAGGGCAAAGACAATTCCCATCTGATTTTATTGTGCACCGTGGTTTAATTTAAATTAGTTTGTAATAGTTTAAACTTGAAACAGATAACTAATCATGATATATCAATAAAAATTAAATGAACTGTTTTATACACTAGCAGGAAAGTTGTTCATATACTATATTCAAGTATTCCTTGGTTCATGTATAACTGACTTCCATAAATTTGATTTTAAGTAAAATATTTTCCACTTTTTAAATTTTTCAGATACATGGCATAAATGTCTACTGTGTTTATAAGTTGCAAATGCAAACATATTAGTTTACAACATCTTAAAGTTTATGCTACATAATTTATTCATATTAATATATATTTATATATATTAATTTTCAGATAAAATAGTGAAAAAATTTATTATAAAAATTTTTTTTTTGTTCTGAAAATTAGAGAAATTTAACTTTTTCCCATTTTTTTGCCTGAAGATCTTTAATTAGAATGATTTTTGCTAATTTTGAGCAATTTCGCTTTTTTTCTTTTTGAGGGAAAAAAATTGACAAATAATTCCCTAAAATGCAAATTTCACTGGAGACAGGAATTTTCCTTAAATCATTTTCCAATTGATTTATTTGTATTTTATTCATTCTGAAAATTAAAAAATCTAAACTTATCCCCAATTTTTGCATCAAGATACTCAATTACAATTATCTTATTAATTTTGAATCTTTTGAAAACAATTCCGTAAATAAAAGCAAATGTTTCTGATCAATTTCGATTTTTTTAAGCAAAACCGATAAATAATTCCCTAAAATGTAGATTTCACTTGAGTATGGGATTTTCCCCTAAAATTATCTTTCAATCGATTGATTTATATTTTATCCATTCTGAAAATTAAAGAAATCTAATTTATTCCCAATTTTTGCATCAAGATACTTAATTAGAATGATATTAATTTTGAAATCTTTTGAAAACAATTTCGGAAACTAAAGTGAATTTTTCTGATCAATTTCGATTTTTTCTTCTTCTTATTTGGAGAAAAAACCGATAAATAATTTCCCTAAAATGTAGATTTCACTTGAGTGCGGGATTTTTCCCTAAAATGATTTCCCAATCGATTGGGGAAATTTCTTCGATTGCCTAATCATCCGAGAGAAAAGGATTATTTTCGGAACTTTATTACCTAGACGAAAATTTGATTGCACATTTACGGAAAGGGCGTTTTATCGATGGAAATCATCTTTAGCATACGACCGTATTCCTGGCTTTAATTAAGTGTTAGATTGTTTTTAAGGCTTTCATCCGCTTCATATATTTTTCCTAGACGAAGATAGTATGCCAGCAATCAGTCCTTTAACCTCCTACTGCAAGCCGCGACATAGACGTCAGACTTTAGATGATTTAGGTGAGTAACGGCCACCAAACAGAACGAGTTTGTTACTGAAGTCAGCAACTCTCTCTGGCCATAAATTGCATCTCGCCAAGAGAGACTATCACCTACTTATTGCACTTCTCTTCGTCGTTTTAATATTGGAATCGGTTATTTTTAATTAGGGTTGTAAGGTCGCCATGAAGTAAGCAAACGGCAATAATAATTCGAAATAAAAAAAAATCGACAATGACGAGTATCATCTACAACACAGTTCTCGCCATGTCGCTAGCTCATGGCGGGCTGACAGTATGAAGTTTTAACATGCATTATTGGTAAATCGATGACAATGTACGTCTTTTTTCCTGCTCTTCATTGTTCCAGTGTTGTTGCTGCTTTAATATTAAAATATTCAGTTTGTTGCTAGCGGAGAAAGAAATTCCTTTGTCACATACGGGTGTCGTTTTTAAAGAGTTTTCGTTCTTGTCGATGGTCCAGATGGTTTTTTAAATGTTAAATTGTATTCTTTGAGTTTAAAGTGAACTCGAATCCTGAATTGTGTTATTCTACTCCGAGGATAAATTTTTCTAAACTTCCATCCCCAAAGACCTTATTTAAGAATTTCATTTTTTTTCCTATTGCTATTTTTATCTGCTGTATTTTTCTAACGTTCGAAAAAATTTCGTATGAAAACCGACACGGAGTTTTCAGAAAAAATTCTTTTCAGCCGTCTCCTTTCACTTCCATTTAATTAACATTTTGCCTAATTATCATTATTATTAAATATTTTTTTCTTTCTTTTTTATTGCCAGAAAATTGGTTCCTGATATTTTTTTTCCCTCTTTACTGTCTGAAAATTGGTCACGAATTTTTTCCCCCCGTCAAAACAAGATAAATCAATTTTTTCGGATGTTTTACATGATAAGTCATATTTTCTATCAATTAATGAGCAAAAAAAGTTTCTCCAAATTAAAGAATCCCAGTAAAAAATTTCTGTATTAGATTTTTTTTTCTTTTTGATTCGATCGTCAACAACAACAACGGCGAAAACAATTTTTTATGTGATTTTAAACAAGATAAAATTTTATAAAATTTACGTTCGAAACAAAAATAATAATTCGTAACGTTTATTTTGATTATTTTAATCCTACAAGAAAATATTTACTGAGTAAAATTACTTAAAAGGAAAGAGATTCTACTGCATGCGGAATATTTAATTGCATAAACTAGGGAAATTTCCGACTCTTCTTCCAAAGAGTAATTCGTTCAAAGACTTTTCTCTCCGGCTCCACCAAAAATAATTAATTTAAACAAATATCCGTATTCTGTATTATTATACAATTTATTTCAGTTATTTACTCGAATTATGCAATTTTTAATTTTCGTTAATTACGACTTTGCTCTTCTCGTTACGAGTGACTTTTCACGTAGTATATTTTCTATTATTTATTTATTTTTTTACCCCTTTTTTACTCCTTGAAGATGCGTGTCTTTTTGTAAAGAAAACTCTGCATTTTTATTTCTTATTTTTTTTCTCTCTCTTTTTCTTATTTTTAACAATAAAAATTCTTCTGAAGAATTTATTCCTGTCATAAAAAAAAATCGTAAATAGGGAAAATGCAAAGATGAAATTTTTACGAGTATATATCCCTAACAATAGGATTTTTCTGTGAAAATATCTTTATGAATTCTTCTTATGTAACCAATTATATTTAAAATTCAATAACAGTTAAATTATTTTCTCTGAGGATTAAATAAATATATTGTCTACTTTAAGGTTTATTTAGCTGATGACATAAAACAAACCCCAAAATTTTCTGAGAGATTTCATGGATGGATAGAAAAATTCTCCTCATGTTTTTACGTGAAATTCTACTGCTATCCGAGAACGTTTTGAATAATGTTTTGAGCAGTATTAAGAGGAATAATGTTTTAATATCTGTACGCTTTGGGAATGCAAAAAAATATCGTTGATCTTTCTTTGGATTGTATATTTTTCTGTTATCTTAACGTAGGTTAAAATAATGTCGAAATTACTGTATTAACAAACTCGTTTCTTATCAATTAAACCAGCATCGTTTATGTAACTTGTCATTCATTGTTAGTTGATAATTTTCGTCTATCAGCTATGAAAATATTCGTGCTAATTATTTTGTCAATAAAGAATTAAATTGGAGTAAACAATATTAGGTTGGACAAAGCAAAGTAGAAAATAAAACAGATCCCGAATATAATAATTAAGATCGATGATAAACAGAGTTTTAGATAACAATTGATAAAAGAATTAAGTAGATTATCAATCTTAAACAGAGAAACTAACGGAATATTGGCCTCAAACAAAAAAGTTATACAGATTATCGTCCTTAAATAAAGAAATTAAGCTGAATATCCGTCTGAAACAAAAATTGAGCAGAATATCAGCCTTAAATGAAGAAGTTAAGCAGAATATCTCTTTGAAATAAAAAACTGAGCAAAATATCAGCCTTAAATGAAGAAATTAAGCAGAATATCCTCCTGAAATAAAAAAAAACTGAGCAGTATGTCAGTTTAAGTGTCTTTAATAAAGTAATTAGGCAGAGTATCCTTTGAATAAAATGAGCAAAATATCACAATTAAACAAAGAAATCAAGCAGAATATTAGGTTTAAATGAAGGAATTAAAAAGAATATCATCTTAAATGAAGGAATTAAACAAAAATATCAACTTTAAATAAAGAAATTAAGCAGAATATCTGTCTGAAACAAAACTGAACAGAATATCAGCATAAAATAAAAATAAATAAAAAATTAAGCAAAACATCAGTCTTAAATAAGTAAATTAAAAAGAAATTAAACAGAATATCCATCTAAACTTTAAAAAAAATAAAATTAAGAAGAATGCGCGTTTAAAATAAGCAAATTTAACAGAATATTATCCTTAAATAAATAAAAAATAAGTATTATATCATTATCAAATGAAGAAAATATAATATAGAAAATAAAAAAATAAAGCTGTTCAATCATTTTTCAATAAAAAACTGCAATATGAGAAGGGAAAAAAGTAAACCAGATAGTCTTTTACAGAAGTAAAATAAGCGTATAATTAAAATTGAAAATGTACAATAATTTTCGAATGAAAAAACGAAAGATTAGATTTAACATGAAAAAGTAACGAAAGTGAAAATACTAAATACAAAAGAGGTAAACAAGTCAGAGAGGAAATATGGCCAAAAATAAATAGCAAAGAGCAACGCCCACATAACAGATGGAGAGATTACCTTTAATTCCATTATTGCAACAGGCCATGGCCTAGAAGAAGTAACAGAAAGAGCAAAGAGTACTGTACCATACAAAAAAAGAAGCACAGATAATAGTATTTAATGGCATATGGGACATAAAGAAAAAAAACGTATATGGCATTTCTGAATTTTGCATGTTATGGGTCATTCAGATTTACTGTCGGATATCATATGGCATATCGATTTTTGATTTAAAGGCTTTTTTCCGAGATATCGCAGCATTAAATAAAGACGCATTGAAGGATGCATGGAGTCATAATGGAACTTGTGTCAGATCCGAAAAAGAAAATTGATAAAAAGTTGCTATCGAAGCCAAAAATGCCACGTTTGTATTTAAAATTTTTTCTTTTATTTTTTGCATTGTTTGATAGATTTGTGTGGAGTTATAGATTTAAAAAATAAAATAAAATATAGTTTTTGCGCCTATTTACGCAGTTCGGAAAAATCGATGATTACAGTTAGAAATTCGAAATTAAATAATCGATTCGATAGAAATCGATATCCGTACTTACAAAAATATAATAGAGACTTTTGAACGATAATGATAAGTTTGAATAATATGTTTAAAATATGAATAAATTCGATTGTAATTATAAGGATTATGGCATTGTGAATATAGCAATTAAATTTCCATAAATATGCCATTTTAAAATTATCCAATTTCTGCAATTATTCGGAAAATTGAATCCTTTTCTGGATGGTATTCGGCCATCCGGAATTTTTATTCCTACGACTTTAAACGGGTAAAAAATTCTGTGTATATATATATATATATATATAAATCGATTTTTATTTTCCGTTTTTCCAATTGGGAATTTTATATAATAATTGGGAAAACTGAATCTTTCCTTTAAAAGGATAGTACGAGTTGTCGTATCCCGTAGTAAATTCATTTAAAAGTTCTCCCTTCCAGCGCTTATCTTCGCTTCTTTAACGACTTAAAAGTTCTCTTTGGGGATTAAGTAAAGCAGGGATATATTTTTTACCTCTCTGCAAGCGTTAATGACCGAGATATGTCTTTTCCAAACTTCCAACTGAGAACATTGCTTTCTAATGCCTTCTTCTAAATCTGCGAATGAATTGGTTGATGCGAATTTGGTCTTCCGAGATCTTTCCATCTTCTAAACATCTTACAAGGGTTTTGTATTCTGTGTTATCTCTTTTATCTTATCTTTAAGGTATATCGATTATCCGGGGAGTAAGAAAACAACAAAAAAGAATAAAAAAAAAATCGTGATTTTTCCAGAGTTTTCAAATGATAAATTTCTAATTCCACGTACTAGAAACTGATAAATAGGTTTTCTTCTCGCGTTACCAAAAGGATAAGAGATTAATGCTTATTTAAATTTTTTTTTCTCTCTCTCTTTCTTCCCCTGGATAATATATCCGCTAGTGAAAATATCTCGCAGCGAACTTTATAAAATTATAGAAAATTTCGCGCTAGATGTGCAAAAATCCCAGGAGAAGAACTTATTTATTTTACAGAAAGGAGTTTAGAAATAGTGGAAAAAATAATAGTAAAAAAAAAAAAAATGTTGATGAAATCACGTATTTACAGAAAGTTGTATTCGTATGTAAGGAAATTTCTGGTAAAAATGTCGGAAATATGCAAATGTATTTGCAAAATAATTTGCAGAAAAAATTTAAAAAAAGGGTATATAATTTTTCTTATCTTTTCTTTTTTTTTCGGAAATAAATTTGAATAAGTTCGAGTCACTTATATTGGTGGGGATTTCCGTAAAAATCGGAAGTGGATAAAGATCCCCAGGGAAATTTTCCCGAAAAAAGAATTTTAAAAAAGCGAATAAAATGGATGGAAATTAAAGCGGGAATATATCGCATTTTAATGAAAATAGGGGCTAAAGAGCCATTTAGCATAAATATTCGGTAGGAAGACTAAAGTGAATTTATTAAAAAATAAAAAAAATAAAATAAAAATTTTTTTTTTATTTTGTGGGCCGCACTTTGCTTGAGGAATTTTTATTCGGCTAATAAAAATGGAGGCGTGGGTGCGCATCTTCCGCATTCATTAATATTTGATGGAAGTTTAAATAATATTTTATGGTTTGGCCCTAGGATATTTGTAAATGCTGCACATCTCGCAGTTCCAGTTTTGTACTTCAATAGCTGTCAGTCTGGAACATGCTTAGAAAGAGATTTATCACTGGGAAAGGCGAAAGGTCAGTTCGATGTGTCAAATGCTGTAACATTCACCTGAATGATTGTCCTTCCTCCGAGCATTCTTCCTCCCTTTAGTGTCCAACTAACACTGTTGTAATTTATAAATCTAAAATGACGTAATTCACCAAAAAATTTTCCAGAACATCCCAATTTTATCGAACTAAAATATACTGTATATATATATAAAACAGAAAAAAATTCTCTTATGGTCTTAATCTCTCGATAGAAACATCTACAGATTTGTCAGAATTTATTAAGTATGTCAACTTTTCTGTTGTGTTATCTTGTAAGGAGTGCTTTTCTTTAATATTTTCAGAAGAAAATCCCCATATTCCCACGTGTAAATCATCAGAATACAAGTATGCGCCATTTTTTTTACTCGCCATAACGTTCCGTTGATATCAAAATTGTTATGGAAACTCAGTTATAATTAATTTTATGGATTTTTTTTCTATCATTTATTTTTTAAAAAGTTCTATTATTTATAGCTCTATTTACTAAACCCATGCTTTAGAGCAAACATTAAAAAAAACAAAAAAAAAGAGAGTGAATAAATTGCACCAAGCATACATTTCTCGCTGCATCTACTGTGAAAATTAATAGCCTAATTATGTAGATATTGCTAAGTTTATTGAGAATTCAGTAAAAAAATTTAATTATTCAATGTTTAAAAAAATTTATAGAATAAACATTAAGAGAAAACGCAAAATCCATCCATCCGAGAAAAATATTTGAATAAACAAAGTATGGCTTACAATTTTTTTTATTCGTTTTTATACTTTCTTCTTTTTCTTTTATAGAAAATTTCGCTTCTAAGTTCGGCAATATGCGTAGCAAAGGCGTTGGGAATCGGATGAAAAGAAAGCAAAGAAGAGTAGGAGATTTCGCAGCAACGGGGGGAAAGTCTCAATTTATGTCATTTCCGCAAAAATCAGGGAGTGCGGTTACATATTTGCATTTAACGCGGCGTATAGATTTACAAAGGGTAGCTTAACAATAGCGCATGCATGTAGTATATCAGATGTTACACGTTACACATTCGGCAGCTGTGTGTGTGTGGAAGGAACTTATCCGAGATCGATATACACAAGGGGTGGCTCTGTGCCAAGTACAGCTGTCAGGCACCCAGCCATTCGTCTTCTAGATTGTTGTTCCACCTCAGTCCAGGTGGAACGTTGGGTGGAGGGATAGAGTGACGTAGTAATGCCACGAAATCTGTCGTCGTCTACATGCACTCAGTTATTGGAAGTCTGTAACAGTAGATACGGTGCCAAAACACTTCGAAATTGGCCACTTTACAGTTTCCAGTGTATCCTGATTACGCATAGAGTTAAGTTACCACAAACTCATGCTTACTTTTCATTTTGATCAGTCTTAAATTATGCATGGGCACTTACGAGTTAGTACTTCTTGATGGAACTCGGGAAAAGATTATTCTGGCATCGTGCTTATGCGTTATCTATCTTCTTTGACCAACCATTAAGATCCGAAAACTTTAATTTTGTTTTCTAGGTGGATTATAATGTAATCGAGATCACCACGAAGTCAGAATTACGTCTTTTGATGGATGTAATAAACTTTTAAAGATTCAGTCTTGTATTATTGCCATTATCACGGACGAGTGTAGGCGTCAGGAAAAATGTGCAGAAGTACGAGGCAGAGGATCTGATAGGCAGAGTGGATGAATTCTTCAATGACAAGGCATTGATCGCTTCATCTTCTTTAGACAAGTTGCACGGAACCCGAGGGAACGATAAGCCGGGGTTGTATTACGTAAAAGGTTGTGACAAATTGGTTGCAGCCAACACAAGGCTCTGCATTAACCTCATCATCATTTTGACCTTTTGAAATTTTTACGCTTTCAATTTAAGAAAAAGTATCGATCGAGGAGGCGCCTCTTTCTCTCTCCTTCTCTTCTGCCAAGTCTCGGCTTTTGTTCCGCTTTTTAAGGAGACTTTTCTCTCGCCGCAGGGCCGGAAAAGGCCAGTTGGCAACACGGTTGACCAGATCGATGGCAAAATAATTCGGAAGAAAATCACATAAAAAGATTGATATGAGTTAAAAAGTGGCGGTCCATGATCACTTCGCAACTTTTCACATCCGAGTTCGTTCTCACAGGCGGTCGGTTTCCATCTAATTATCTTTGTAAGTCTGGTTTTCGTCACTCTTCCGCAGGAATGAGTTTTTACTCAGAGAAAAGAAACGAATGCCTTCCTTTTATTGTTTTCTCAGCGTTTAGAAAGGGAAATCTAGGATTAATAACCCGTTAAAGATGCTTTTTTTTTTCTGAAGTTAGTGGGATGAAGGGGCGTAGAAGGCCGGATCAGAAGAACGGTGATGATGTTTTCTCGAGGGAGAAGGGCCGACAGCTGCCTTAATTAAGAAGACGTGGTGATGGCACCATGGAGCCGATTTATGAACTGGCCGAAGGCCGAGTGTTCGACAAACGTGCCGCATACACGGCCGAGCTAATGGAGCGTGTGGAGGCAGCTGGTGCAACAGAGCGGCTTAAGACCGACTTGGCTATCGAGTATTGGACACGGGCCAATGTCATTCTTGCGGTTCCTTATGGTTATTGGAATTCGGAGCCGGTTATTTGTCACTTTACCAATATGGACACCTCCGATCAATGGCGGGAATTTCTTCCTTCTTCTCCTATTTAAATTCTTCTCAACTCGTCAAATTTTACTGCGCCGCGCACACCGTTATTTGGCATTCTTCCACCCCGCTCGGCCTTTGAATTTCTGCCTTTCAACCTTCTCTTCCAGCTGCCGCCTGCACCAGTCGGCAGTTGGGAAATTTTGCGCCTCCTCCCTGCTACTTGGCACCCCGAACTCCTCCTAAATTGTGTTTTACTTCCAAAGTCTGTCCTCTCGGGTTAACGCTCCCCACCGGCTAAATAGCTTCCGAAAATGTTTCTCTAGATGTACCATCCTTTCGGGACCTCCTCTTTATGCCCTCCAGCCAGATGTCCATCTTAGGTCATACTTTCCTATGAGATAGTAGGAGAAATAAAATTTTTCCTCTCGTTTTCTACACCCGAGTGATAATAAGATGCTTAAACGCGTAGAACTGTTACTTATTCATTTGTGAAAGTTGGGAATTGTGCTGACGCTTTTCCTTTCAAAACAGAAGACTCAGCTTTCGCCTTTAAAATTTATGGTAAATTTTTAGCGGAAAAACAAAGAGCTAAATTGTTCTCGCTATTCCACACAATTTTTATTGCGTCTAAGAAAAGTGATATATTATTTATTGCTCTTTCTGCGGCCATTTTCATGCGTCATCTCCCAAAACACGGCGCTGATGAAGTCCGTTATAAAGAAACGATTGAAATGCCATCCTGGCTGTTTTCTTTTACCTGGTCGTTTTTATCATCACCGAATGCGGATGAGTATGATTTTTCTGTTTCTAATGATACCTGGCCATTCAGTGCCTTAAAACCAATTCTGTTCTTTTTATACCGATCTTTCCCGTGCTTTTAAACGGCATGAACTTTCCATCCAAAGAATTTTAACTTCCATTGAAGCCATTTTACTAGGCGTACAGTTTAAAAATGGATAAGAAAAATTCAAGAAATAACTTCATGAAACGTCAGAAGAAAAATTGTATTCGAAAACTACAAAAGATGCATCTGTTGACGATTTCTGCATGTAAACAGCATCATTCTTTTGTGTTACCGCCCGAAGAACGATTCTATTCTATGGTCGAAGAATGGAGTTTGATTAGTGACCATTTTTCAACATAAAAGAAAGCTTGTTATTCGAAAACTTTTGACTTTTCAGTTCGGTCTTAACCAAATTAAGCCAGTTTAATGGGACAGTATTATCTTTAAAGAAAGTAGGCGAGCACCTAGTAATAGCCATTCAATATCCTTGTTATTTTTATTTTAATGAGAGAGAAGAGTATTGGAGGATGTAGTTTGGCCCCGAAAGGAAGTAATTGTAAAACATTGCTTGTCCAATTAAAAATATTAGTATGTCTAGAGGCGAAGTGGACGATCGGATTCTCTGGCTTTAAACTATTTGGAATTCTGCCCGGACATGACAAATTGCTTATTGACTTTTCATTTTCTTATTAAGGAGTCGGCGCTCTTCTGCACGAATTACTTCTCCGGTGTATCCATCATCGCATTTGTTGCATCCATATTTTTCGGGATTTTCACTTGGGTATAATGCCTCAATAAAGAACTCGGTTATTAATCTGTCCGCGGGAGAACAGGAGGGGGAAAAAAAGACTATTTGACTTTTTAGTTTTATTTCTTCGGGGATTATCTTTGCGTGTTTATCTTCTGTAGTACCATTTTTTACGTCTCTTCCTCTGTCTCTTTTCTTCCATCCTCACCTTCTTTAACAAATCTATACTTCCGTCCGCATGTAATCTTCCAGCTATTCAGCCAGTGGGTGCTTCAGTGTAAGAGGACAAAATGCGGCGGATGGTCGAAAACCCAAATGATAACAGAACAGAGCTTCGCAATGGCATATTCTACGATATCTACTCGGGGTCAACACCCGTAATTTAATCAGTAGAACACAATTTTTTTTAATCATTCAGAGGGTCAAATCTCTGTCCATTATTTCATGCGATAGCCCGGTTGGCCGATTTTAATCAGAACGCTTGGTTTATGAACTGAAAAGACAGAATTTAAAATCAGATAATTTTATCGATTTAATAGGAGGAAGAAGTATGCCACTCACGGTAAGATCAATTTAGGCTGTCGGATCCTTAAGTATTACCACCTCCAACCATTCCACCAGCGGTTGTTACCATGGCAACGTTCCCTTTTTTTTATTTATTTCATACATCGTCAATTATAGTCGACAAGCCTTCCTTTTTTTTCTCTCTGCCTAGCAGCTTCCACCCAAAGAAACCTTCATTACCAGACCACCTTAGGTGTTTGGACTTTTTTTTTTCATACTTTTACGCTTACTTTCTAACAAAACTGTTTTTCTTCTCCAGCACATTTGCACTTTCTCGATTACCCGTTGTAAGCGCTGATTCAATAAACCCGTCGGTTGGTCTCCTATAAATGGAGGGAGGAAAAAAATAAAACTATCCCAAAACTCTTCCAAGTTTTCTAACCGGTTAATTTTGCCGTTTCCGAACCAGATTGGTCTTCGCCACCGGAACTGTAACCAGATAGGAAATGCGTCTTTACAGGATGGGGAGGTGTGTGCCATTTGCCACTTGTCACTCATCGTTGGAAATCCTATTTCCTGACCAGATTTCATTCTCTGAGATTCTTCCCCATGTTTCCCTGGGGAATGAAGCTAAACAAGCGATCGATATAATATAAAAATGACTAGATCATCTGCACGTCCCCAAACAATTTCTTTCTGACTGGCTCCCAAGTTAGGATCAATCTACTAGAGAACACGCTTTAACTCTCTGGGGATTCAATGCGGAAAAGATAATTCCCGGATTAATCTATCGATAGTCTAAAGCGCGTTTACTAAAATAAAAGACAGATTTATTAATTCCTCTTCTACCTTCTCTCTACTGAAGCATTTGATCATCGGTTTAGTTTCTAAATCGGGCTTATTTCCGAAGAGTGATCTTTCTACTACTAAAGATAGAGGGTAAGAAAGTAAGCTCCTGAGAGCGAATGGTATCCTAAAAGAGATATTAATTTCAGACTCTGGCATCCCGATTTGTTCAAAAGCGTAGATAAGAAGCCTTTAGAGACCTCTTAATGGATTTTGCCCAAGTAAAATTAAATTCTAAACGAAGGTCGAACGGCATGTAGCCTAGCATTAGCGAGGAAGAGTGGCGATGTGGAAGGGTTTTCCTCTGACAGAAACGCATTAAAACGATTGAACGTGTTTTTATTTACTGCCGGCAACAACCTCTGAATCGGCGTCGAAAGGGCACCTCATTGGCGCCCGTTTGTCGCAATTAACGTTATATACGTCTAACGTCAATCGGTCTACGTCGCATTTTGAGGCTCCATTTGTTCGGCATCGTTTCTCTCGTCCGAGAATGGTGTATTTTTATGGCGACTGCGAAATGAACCGCCACCACTCGGAATTCTTATAACCTACATGAAAAATCCATTTTTATAAACTTCAAATAGGAATATAATAGGCTTTTCCATTTGGATGGCCTGGTAATCCACTTCGGATGTAGTTTCGGAGGTGATACGCATCTTCCGAATCGTCTTCCTATGTAAACACGGAAATAAAAAGAAGCAGTTTATCTCAATGCGGTCCGTAAATGTCTAACTTACTGGATCTGCGTCACGAATTTTTAACATCTTTATGAAATTTCTCATCACCCTCCCTCTTTCAACGCAGTGAATGTAACATGGCTCCAGTGATGGGAATAGCGTGAGATTTTCTATCGGGTTCGTTTAACCGGCATATTGAAATTGGTAAATAAATTTGACTAAGATGGATGTTGTTAGTGCAGCTGTTCAAACGCTCTTAGTGGCTTACGGTGTGTTTTGATGAATTGGGTTACTTCGGTGCTTGTACGCCAGTAAATATACCTTCGCATCGTAACACGATTGTTACGCATTTCACACTAGGAAAAAAAATTGGCGTATTATTTATTGCCGGGATGGTTATCAATTAACGTGTCAAAAACCGTATAGATTGTGAATTTAAGCGGGTTTGGGCACGATATAGGATTTATTTGCCTGGTGTATTATGTCTACTAAACTCCTATCAAGATCATATTTTACGGAGCTCTTTGGTTAAAAACATCTGATGTTTATCGAAAGACCATTAAAGGACATGAGTCAACATGCGAGTAACCATAATGCAGTGCTTTAGAAATGTTCCAACACTCGCTTAATGGACTGGACACGAAAAAAGATTCTAGTCATAAGCCTATGGTAGATTGATGGAGAGAGATTCTAGTGGCACAGAAAACATAGAAAAATCTTCCATGCAGTTAAAACATAATAATTGGGAACAATTAAAAATTTTCTAACTTTTCCCATTCAAATATAGATGCGCGAATAGCGAGGGTCAACCTGGTTTCTGTGTTTCCATCTTACACATTCTTATGAGGGCTTTGTGAATCCAATCAATCGAATTTAAGGAAAATTTGGTTTTAGAACAATTTAATAATTTTTGTCAGTGAGTAGATTATAACGGCAAAAGTATTTAAGCTGCAAAGTAGAATTTGAGAACCGATAAGAACAAAATTAATCCATACAGAAAAGTTATTAAGGGAATGATAATAAGTTGATTTTTTAACAACTTCAAATCGACGAAAGGATATTAAAATCCTTGTAGAAAGATAAATTTCGAATGAGTTTTATTAGATCCCTTCTGAAAGCCCAAGTCTTGCCGGAAAACATTAAGAGGCGAAAAATCCCGAGAAGGATTAAAATGGAGACATTAACGTTTCGCTAATTGATTTGGCAGAAATAATCTAGAGAAGAAGGCAGATCCGAGAATAAAATCTTTTTTTTTTTTTTCTTTTTTATATTTTTGCCGAGGAAACATTAAAATGTGGAGTAATGTCCTATCTCATTCTAGATCGTTAACTGCACTTCTGTAGACGCATCCAGCAATAATAACACATTACGGCCGCGCTTCCATCATCGCTTCCTGCTAATTAGAAGAAATCTGTTTTAGATAAGGCCAATAACTCCGATCTAAATGTTTAAATAGCCAATATAAATTAACAATTCCCACTCGCCTTTATCTTCCGTCAATTGCAATTTTTCTTTAAATACAATCGGTCGCTCACCGGAACGTTCGGCGGCCCGACCCTTTACCGCGGAAAGGTCCGCGCATTGGCGCCAACTCGAGCGAAACCGCGACGCCAGACGAATAATGGTGGTAAATAACGATACGATCACCACATTCAGACGAGGCCATTGTCGTGTACGCTGAAACAAAGAATAATAGTTCAGTTACATCACAATAATGCGGAACAGACAAGTTTAAAATATTTTTCTCGAAACTCTAATTAGCCAAATGGACTGTAGAAAACAAAATGAGAGATTTGAAGAAATCGTGTTCATTTCTTATTGATGGTTTTTTGAAAGATTTAATCCTCGATTAATTGGGTAAAAAGCCGAATGGAAACATGATCTCAGATAATTAACGAAGAAATTCTGGCATCATTCTTTCGCTGCAGCATTTTTTTCGTCTTGAGGGCATAGTCTATGCTAGTTTCCGATTCATGGCATCCACCACTTCATGGAAATAACGGGACCATCCCCTTGGATGACGACAAATCCGAACGATGCAGACAGACACACTTTCCTTTTCCGCGCATTAACGCCTCTGTGCTCCTTCCCGGAGGACAAAGTCTCTTTTATGAATTTCACTTTTGCCTTCCGGGCTGCAGTCTGTGTACTTTTCCGAGTAAAGTCTGCATTTATCATTTCTGAAGGTAAAGACACTAGGCGAATTATTTTTACTGTGCGACTAAGTTACAGTTATTATTATTATTATTATTTTTTGTTTGCTGAACTCTGATAGAATATCAAAATTAGAACACGACTCTCTTTTCATGTCGCATCTTAATTATTAAAATATAATTAACATTAATAGATAGGCTGGATTTACTCTTAAAAATACCATAGGGATCCGAGTGAATTCACGAGAAAATGATGCGCGGAACTGTTTGAATTGGCGGTATCGATTATATTCGCGCTATATTCTCTTCCAAACGCGCTTTCCTGAGTACCAGATGGGTTTCACTTTTAAAATGACATAATAAGAACCTTGTTACAGTTGGCAGTCGTTTCGATAAATTATATTATTTTGGCATAACGTCTTTGACTAGAAAGATACCCGGTTTTATTCCTGGCCCACCATCGCGATTCGCTTATTATCGATTTGAACATTTACTTCGGCTTAAATGCGGTTTTGTTCATTTTCCAGATGCTCCGTCTGTTCTTGGAAACTTAACACGAAGAGCTTTCCAGTCGGGCTGCGGACTATAGGAAAATCTTCCTGGCCACTCTCTGCCTGCGGGCATCCCAGTCATTGATCCGTGGCGGGAATACCGTGTCCTCCTTTCTAAAATATTTATATTTTATTGATAGTTCGATAAATCCGAGTATGCATCCCTAGGGACCAAGTAGTAAAGTGCGTCGATAATTAAAGAAGATGGTTGATAGCATTTTACAACGAGTTTAATGTGTCGGGTAATGGTTAACCGGCAAATACTATTAACCCCTCGGGTTAAAATCGATGTAAGAGTAATGGGATACACGACAGTTCGACCTCTTTTTAAAATTTCTCTTAAGTATTGTCTTGGTATCGATTTGCCTCCGACGTAATTAAATCCATCCAGATTACCTGCGCCAAAGTCAGATTCCATTAAACGAACCAAGTTGTATTAAACGCCGCTAGTATCCGACGACGTGGCGACTGCCGTCGTTATCTCTGACGCCCAACTTCTCACTTTTACCAAAAATTCTCCGTTCTTTAGCAAAAAATTCTGTTTATCCACTTATAAAACGAATTAACGTAACGTGGAACCGGGAGGATGCTTTTAATTAGTCTCATTTCCCGTAACGTGACTTCCTCGGTTAACTGCTCGCCCCTTCAACATGGAATCCTCCGAGTATTTGCCTCCATTTCCCCAAAGTTATCTTCTACCAACCTCTTCCAGACTTGACGGAGCATTTTCCATATGGCAGCTCCATCCAACTTTTTTCTCTTTGCTTCTACTCTGGATCCCTAATGGCTCTTGATCACAGGTTTCACTCAGACGAATTTCCAAAAGTGACGATTAATCGCCACCGCCGCCTCCGACGAAAACAACAAAAAAGTTTATATGCAGTAAATATTTCCGAAATAAGCCGGCAGCCATTATTATATCAGGAAAAAGAAATACAAGCCTCGAATCTGTTGACCAAATATGAACATTTCCCAAACAAATTCACCCATTACTAAAAAAAGATAATTCGGTAATTACTCGCTAGACCCCTATATTTATTGGATCGAACTTGGCATTAACCGTAAAGAACTTAGAACAATCCCATCTAATCTTAAGTGCTTCGAAGTTGCGTGTCCAATAGGAAAAAAGAATTGCTTTTCCATTAAATTTATTTTTGAGTTATTAACCCGCACTAGTGATGACGTGGAAACGGAAACAAGTTGGCAACGTCAAAGACAGAGCGGGAATTTATCATTATTCGTGTTGCCAATTCTCCGTATCGCTTAAAAAAAAATACAAAAAAAAATGATTTTGAATTATTTATCGATCTTTTATTGGCCAAAAACAAAAGGGGAAAATCAGTTTAGTTTAAAATTATTGAACTATTTATGGAAGAGAATATAAGATTTAATGAAAAAAGTCGTTTTTTACGTGTTTACATAAGAAATAAAATTTTGATTTTTTTTATAATCTTATCGAAAAACAACGCATTAAAATTTATGCTATAATTTTGATCTTCCGCGTACGGAATTCCAAGGGGACGATTTTTTTTACAGTTTCTTCTCTTGTAAACATGCTTTTCTGCTTTATTTTTTCATTGATTAACAAAAAAAAACAAAAGCGTGTGCGATTTACTGGCTCGAAAGAATAGATAATTATCTCTTTTCTAGATAATCGATTTTATAATATAGTTAATTATGATTATCATTTAAAACATTTAACGACCCCCATTAAATAAATTAGAAAATTAAATTATTATAAATGCCACTGTACGTAATTCATTTCTGCTATCGGCTTAGTCCAGTTAAAGCTAAATGTTAACACAAAATATTAAAATATAAATATTTAGTTTTTTATATTTACCAAATAGCGATAACTTAGAAGCCCACCGATTTTGATTAAAGTCGTCTTAATTTTTTTAACGAGTTATCGATGTTCTTTATAAGTTAGAGAGAAATGAATAATGTAACTACAAGCGTATTATCGATTTATGTTACTATTAGTTTAACAATAAAAGATTTTTTATATCGTGACCACTAACCACATCACGATATTTTAATTCTGCATTCAACCTTGATCGTGTTTTTACATACCCAAATTTCACCATATCGTAATTAAATTAGGCCTAGGTAATGTTTACTGTACACCACCTAACGGAAATTTTATGATAATTGAAATTAAATTAAAATTAAATTTATAAGATGGCAGTACTGTTTAGAAGTTTTTTCTTCTGAATTTTCGGTGAGGGGGAGAAAATTGATAAAGAAATTTTGATAACAATCGGAAGTGACGTGAGCGAATCCGAAAACTGTTTCTCTCTCTCTGTGGGCTTCAGCACCTGTCCTTTTCGGAATTGATTTATTGAGGTAAACAGTCCATTTAACACCGTGTTTGTTTCCTCACTCTACAATGCATCATCTGGACAATAACCGTTGTGGACAGGTGTCGAGTCTCGCTGGCAGTCGAATGCCAACAGTTCTGGACTTGGCCAACTTTGTTTACAGCGATTTTAATCGAGTTCTTTCTTTCTTAGGTATGGTTAGAGCAGAACTAAAACTGAAGCCGGAAGGGAAAAATCATACGTATTTTACCGAAGAAAACTTCGTTATGACCTGTTTGGTTAGTAGCGGAGATATACAAGGTTTAGCGTGGTATGGACCTAAAGATAATCAAATCAATGAAAATGTGGGAAGGTGAGCCTTTTACAAACTGAATTTTTATGGCGGAACTTGGATGGATATCATCTCGCATTAAGAGATTATAAATTTCGGATGTTTTTTGCAATGCAGTATTTTTAACTTTTTTATCATTTTGAAGCGCTGTATTTCTTCCACTGAAAGCAGTGCACATTATTATTTAGTAACAAACAGTAAACATGGATATAAATAATGTATACAGGATATACAGTAATAAAAAGACCAAGATCCGATATTTGAATCGCAAGAATCAGTTTAAAAAGATTCAGTTGACTTTCATAATTTCGTATTAAGTTACATTAAATTTTAGGTAAGATAAATTTTTAACTTTCAAAATATCTAGATTATTTTCAGTTAATGTTTCCTGAAAATATAGAACATCTACCGAAACATGCCTGTACTGATGAAATATTAAATGAGATAAATATTGCACAACTAAAATCGCTTGTAGAAAAAAGAATCAATGTAGAATTATTCACTTCCTTATAATTTATCTACAGATTGCTTCTTCTTGTTAGTAAGTAGCTATATTATTTTTGAATATTTTTATATAGAATAACTCGTTCTTCTTGGAGTATTTATCATATTCCATCAAAAACGATGTCCTCATTTTGACATAAGGAAATATCACAGCGATTTTTAACTGGAATCGCTTTAATAATAATGATAAAAATAATATTTTGATCATAAAATATTCTGCAAGCTATTTAAACATTGATAAAGATCATTAGTTCAGCTAGCAGTAGTCATTGATAAAATTTTTAATTTACTCTACTTCACTTCGATGTCGTCTTTTAATAAAGTGCGAATTAAAACGATCCATCCCATTTCTGCCATTAAAATTTTATCGAAATTTCTTTAATGTTCTTAATATTTTGCCTTAAGAATTCACGTTGAACCAGCTCGAGAAATTCCCGATTCCGGAGATATTCAGGGAATTGTCTTGGTGGTGGAAAAAGTCATGCTAGAAGATGCTGGGCCTTATAAATGTTCGGCAGTTATAGACGGGGATGAGCAGACGGCTACGTTTAATTTAGTAACCATAGGTAAGTCTATAACTAAATGTATTTAATTTGCATCTCATTCTAATAAATTTAATGTATAAATTAACTTATCTGTTTAGATTCTATAAAATTCGAAAACACTAAACTCCATCAATTTGCTCCCGAGGGTAGCAATATGACTGTCGTTTGTAATGCTGAAAGTCAATCTAAGAAGCCAGCCGTTAATTGGGAATTCAAAGGAAAACAAATACTACAAGGTCTGTAAGCTTATATCTTTATTCTGTAATTAATATCACGATGTAATTAGAAATAAGTAGCTTATTAGCGCTCTTTGTGTCCTTTAAAAAGATACGCGGTGATATCAAGTATTTTTGTTTTGAAGATAAATTTTAAACAAGGGATTAAAATTTTTGAAAATATGCTGTTATCTTAACTTTTAAACATTAATTAAAATATTAATTGATATAGTTGTTTAAGTAAATAGTGAGTTATTAATAAATTATACTGATATGGTGATTGAAATATATTATATATTTTTTTTATTATTTTTTTTTTCACAGATCATAAATTTAACAAAAGTAAAAATGAGCTTACAATTTATGATATCAAGCGATCCGATGCTGGAAATTATACGTGCTCTGCTGTGTTAATTTCTTCTGGGGGATCCCAGGTGAAGTCAATAAACATCACAGTGCACGTCCAACGTGAGTACATTTTATAATTAATAAGTTTTATTAGATAAAGTTTGATATAAAAATAGCAAAATTTATAGATGCCCCCGAATGGGTGGAAAGATATCCCGAAGATGCGTATAGCAGTGTGGGTCACACGGTGAATCTAAGTTGTGAAGCTCAAGGAGAACCTTCGCCGTCCTTTGTCTGGAAGAAAAACAACGAGACTATACAATCTAATGGCATCTTCACGATATTCGATGAAGTAAACAAGACAATCCTTCAAGTGAGTTTTACTTATGAGAGTAACCATAAAATCAAACTATATTATTAAATAATAAAAATTAAACGATTACAGATAACGGTTCATAACGAATCTTTATTTGGTAATTATACTTGTCAAGCCAGTAATATTATCAAAACTGTCGAGAAAGTTATCATCTTAAAAGAAGGAGGTATTTTTATTCGCCTTTTGTTAATATTGACCATAGTATTCTTGGGAAAAAATAAACAGAGAGAAAGTGATAGAAAAAAATTTTTTTATAGATACTCCGGCTCCTCCACAATTTTCTGTCGTTAGCGAAGAAGCGGGAACATTAGTGGTCGACATACCACCTCAAGCTGATGGCAGTTTATTAGAAGTAATTGGCTACAAAGTGGAATACAAATTATCAACAGATAACTGGAGTGATGCCCATGTCAAAGAATTCGATATAGGTTTAGTATATTTTCAATTTTTTAAAAACATTTTATTGAATGCCGTACTATTTTTATTTGACGATCATGTTTCGTTATTTGGTACAGGTCACAGGCACGAATTGAAAGGTCTCGTTCCTGGTGCGGATTATGATGTGTGTGTGGCAGCCAAGAATGCTGTTGGATACGGAGAATGTTCTGCAAAAATCACTGCAACAACAAAATCTGCAAATTCGCCGACAGTTAGTGACAACAGTGCTTTCGTCTTTCGATCTTCGGCCATCGGTTTAATTTTATTCACAACGGCATTACTGTGCATTCAGAGGTTATAAGAGATAAACTTCTGGGAAAATTTTTATCTACATTAGAATTTTGTTTGTTAAGGATAAACCTATGGGCTGATTGTTGGTATGTTGTTAAAATATAGAATGCCCAGATTATTTATAAAAAAATCAAATTTATTGAACAGGTTTATCGAGTGGATATAAATATACCAAAGTATTAATTGGCAGTAAGTTATTTTGCATTTTTTTTTAATTAATTTTTTCTTACATTCCATCAATGGAATATATACATATAAATATATATGTTTAGTTCGATATATCCTTAATATTACAGAGAAATAAATATTTAGATATTTATAGCTGATATGCAATGTCCTTCCATGTTCACTATACAGGCTGCCAAGAATAAAGAAGTTTTGTGACAATTCTTTCTTAAGCTTTAGCAATAGATCGAAAGCAGAGACATATTATTGGGGAAAAACATCTACTTTGTGTGCCTGAATAACTATTAAAACCTTGGAAAAAAAAATGGAAAAAAAATTCAAAACTTCTCATTTGTAGTGTCCTTAAACAAATATTATAATTATTAAGAAAAACAAAACTTGAAATTTTTGTAAATATTTTTTCTGTGTAGTTTTATAATTGTGATTCTCTTGATAATTGTGTGTTTTGAATCACATACTTCTTCTACATTCTTGGCATTACATACAATAAACGTTTTTTGGGGATTTCGTAAAAAAAAATTATATATATTAAGAAAAAAAACATTTCATCTCTAATGCTGTATGTATAAATTTGAAAATTTTTAACTAGTCACAGTAAAAAAATATTTGTAAAAAAAAATTTAATTTTTCATTTAATTAAAATAAATTTTTTTGACTGTTCTATATCAGTATTATATATACTAAAAGATAATTTTCCTCGTCCTTGATTCCTTTTTGTACAGAAAAAAAACAAATATTTGAAATTGCCAAAATTAAATTTTGACACACATTTTTTTCATCTCTACTCATTATAAAATTGTATAAATTTACTGAATGCCTTTATATACAGGTCTATCCAAATGATGTACTTAGATGTAGTCTAGCTAATGTTTAGAATGATTGTGTCGACTGTATATTCGTGCATATAAATATATATACGCTGAAAATGTATATATGCATATACACACACGCATATACAGTTTATAGTACAGTGTATATAGATGTACTGTATGTGTGTATATGCTTAAAATATACATAGACACAGTTCATACAATATATATGCCTTGTACATATAGCATATGTTAGTCAATTCTCATCTAACAATCCTGGAATTTATTTTTTCTTTTTTTATTGATTATTATTATTATTTTTTAAATAAATTTACATACAAGACTAAATCTCCAGGAGATATCAAAATATTGTATAGATTTATGTGTGTTGTATTAGAATTTTTTAAATTAGAAGGCTGTCAAATCAAGGCCGAACTGTACATTTCTTATGTAAATGGTCCAAAAAACGAGAGAGGAAAAAAAAGAAAATTACCGAAAATCATTTCTAGTGTTGTTAAGTAGATTAAAGGAAAAAAAAAAAGTTTTTTTTAGTATTATTTCTTCTGGTAATATGTAAATTTAAAATAGTTAATAACGTGCATGAAAATTTACCGTCTGCTTGAAGTCTGCGTGCAAGTGTTCAAAGCTGTATGCCTCTGTTTTCTTCTCAGATGAATAAAAATTGTTTAAACTATATTTTAGTATTGGTAAATTATTAAACCGTATGAAGAGAATGTTTTCAGCTAAACAAAAATTACAGAAATTTAAAAATTTAGCGAAGAATCAGAGTTAAACACACGGTAAGTATAGAAACGGCCTAATATTCGAATAAAGAATGGAAGAAAATAAATCTCATCTTTTCTCTTGGGAATAATAAATTAAACGAAAATTCGGCTGCGTGAATTATGGCTAATCTATGATTCCCCATTGATGCCACCTAAGGATAATTACCATTAAGCGTCGGCACGCTGCGACTCTTCGTAAATTTTCTTGATAGAATGCTACTTGATTGATGTTGCGATCGTCAGACCGAAACATCGATTCTAAAAGGCAGTAAACAATATTTTCGAGAATCAAAATGCGTATCGAGATCTAAAATGATCGCTGCCTCGCAAATTATTTCGGTACACAAACATCGATACCGTAAATATAAAATTAATAATGAAATATAGTAAGATTTTTGACCGAGAGATGGCAGCATGACTTCAGTGGTAATTTAATTTCCCCCCTAGAAATTTGATAAAAAATTTATCCTAATAAATAATTGCAATATAGAAATTTTATTTTTAATAATAACTTGATAATAAAAATATATATAATTATTTCTGTTGTTATAATTACGGAAGAACAGAGAGAATGATCAACTTGGAAACTTAAAAAATATAAAATGATGTATATCCTTAGATATTTTAAGGAAAAAAAAATTATAAAATACATGCAAAATAGAACAACTGTGCAAATTTTGAGTTAGTTAATTACATTTTTATAATTTAAGGAGGAAAAAATTAGAATTCATGCGTTTCATAACTAGAGCTACATGAGTTATTACTTTAAAATATATAATCGCCATTTTTGAAATTAAAATGCATTCATGTTGTAGGAAATCTATCTATATAGGTCTAACTTTATAGCATTTTTATATAATTTTAATAGAATAATTGATATGCGTGCATCGTACTGCGTAATGCACTTTTTTTGGGCCAATAACTCGTGGTCAAAAAACTACCAACCATGCGAATACATTTTACTTTAAATCAAAATAACTGGGGACGTAGGCTCCGAAATTCTGTACATGCTTTGTAGAAGTGATAAACTATGGCTTAAGTGGAAAAAATTTAGAAAAAACTTGAAATTTTTAAAAAATTTTTCTGAGTGAAGAGAGAGAGATAACAGCCTAAAATCTTCTCAAGTATAACAAAATAATAGTGTGCAAAGTTTGAAATCTGTTGAAATTTCGGTTCTTAAGTCATAAACGGCTACGTACAAACATAAAGCAGATTTTTCAGTTTTAAAAAATGAGTATCAGCAATAAAAATTACAGATTTTTAAATTCAACAGCTTTTGCTTCACTGAGCTAATAGGAAATAAATCAGAAATAAAATTGCCTTTTTTGTTTTTTGTCGTGAAATTATTCATTAGCTTACCTAATGAACAATTTTACAATAAAAAAAAAACCAAGAAAATAAAGTAGATACATTTAACTTCAATATCAATGTTTGAATAAAATGCATTAATCCAAACCGGCGAACGATACGATAATAAAAGAAATCTTGGCATCTTCAAATATAATACAACTTCTCTTGACTCTAAACTTGAAACGTAGACTTATGTTTAGTTCTGTATAACAAAAATTCAATTTGATGATAGATCTCATTTTCCACTCCAATGAAACATTAAAAACAGTCAAATATACATTCAAAGTTATATTCGAGCACAGAACTAGGAAAAGGAGGACGAAACGCATCAACAAACTTGATCAGTAAGTTGAATTACTTTCAAAAGTTAATATTCTATACGAGTGTGTGTTTACATTCGGATGGATGGTTAATTGCACTCGATAATACGCCTATTTGAATTTTCATAAAAGATATACATGGCGATGGGTCATCGGCCAAACTAAGAACGACGATAATCGACGAAACTAAGTCGGATTCCCCGAAAACACTGAAACGGAATGACCGATTCTATCCTGGATTCTTCCAAGTAGAAAGCCAAAGCTGTTGTATTGTAAACTGGTCAAAGATTTACTATAATTACTACAACCTTGATATAAAATAATGCAAAAAAATTATATCCATCAGTGACCAGATATTATTATTGTCATAAAAATTATTCAGATCATCGATGCGAGAATATTTATATGAAATTTTGCTAATCTTTTTATAACTTTTTCATTGAAATCATTGTTTCTTTTCATTCCTGATAAAATTTGTGAATTCTATTCTGGGCGTTGACAGTTATCGTCTACTTACGAGAAGGATTGCATCCTAGAATATGATTCAGTTGCCAAATTTTAGACAATCTACTTCTGTTTGAAAGTCCATATCTTTGCTTTTGACGTCCCGCATTTGGATCAACTTCCCAATGTTGTCTAGAAGTTAATGAGAAATTTAAATTTAAGTTATTCAAGAAATTTATGATATTTGTTCACTTATATTTTTGTAAAAAATATATTTGATTTATCATTTAACAAATGTTCTCAATAAAAGAGGATATCAATAATATATTTATGAGAATTGAAGATTGAATTAAAACATCAATCGAATGGTGCAAAGCGATGATTCACATAGCGCTAAAGGAGCTATAGCTCCCTCCAAACATATCGGAAAAACTATTCAATATTACTTTTTAATCTAACATAGTTCTAATAATATAAATGCAAACATAAATATAAATATAAAATGTAAATAAGCTTTTGATGTTTTATTTTTTATCCACTCAAAATTTTTTTGGATCCGTAATTAAATTTTAGGACATCCATTTAAGTCGTATGAACTGATAGACGATAATAGAGATTTTCCTTAAGAATTAGATGATATATTGAGATATATTACGTGATTCTTTAAATTACTAAAAAAATTGATCCATTTAAGTCGTATGAACTGATAGACGATAATAGAGATTTTCCTTAAGAATTAGATGTCTATATATGAGATATATTACGTGATTCTTTAAATTACTAAAAAAATCGATATAATTTCCATATCTGGATTTCTTTGCAAAAGTAGCAGATTTTAGATTTAGTATAAGGTGAATAAACTTTTCAAAAGAAGCAGGTCTCTACGGGATGTAATTTCCAGAATAAACAGCTATGTTGCTAGAGGATAAAATTAATTTTCCGTGTATCTAGATTTGTGTAATTTGTTTTGAACTGATGCGAACATATTAATTTTGAATAGGATTAAATTATTTTTTATGTATCATTTTCGAATATTTACGAAGAAAAAAAGCATAATCAATTATACAGCTAAAGAATTAAAACTTTTTTTACCATCTTTGAAAGTTGATAGTGTGATTTAAATTCATTTTCTTATGGCTTGAAGTCAATGAAAGTAACAATGTCTTGACTCAAACCACCTTACATTCTCTCAATCTCCAAATTGTTAGTTCGGAAATATGAATTCTGTAATCATATTCAGAATTGCAATTTGCAACTTCTGATCTACCATATGGTCTACTGTCGTCATTGTCATCATAGATCGACATTTTCTTACCAAGAACTGTCCACATTCATGGCATGCCCGACCAGAAAGTAAAATTTAGGAAGAGGGATGGCCTATTAAAAACATTTGGATATGTGGGATTCAGAATCCATCCCGTATCCTATAAGTTGGACCGTAGTATTCGTGTGAATGAAAAGCGATGCAAAAGAAATCCAATGATGCTATGTAGAAACTGAATAAACCCCTAAAAACAATATTTAACTTAAATGAATGGTTAATGATCTGCAATGAGCATATATAACAATTTTTTCTGCAAAAATTTTGCCTACATAAATTTCCATTTATATTCAATCCTGCCTTCAGAGTTGAACTGATCAATTTAAAAATTTTTATAAAAAAAATGAAAGTGAATTAAAATATTTATTTAAAAATGAATTTTTGAAAATATTTGCCAATATAAAAGATTGATCAGTAGAAAAATAAATATATTGGAATCAACACAATCTAAACAGGAGATTTCGTTATTTTGCAAATTTTATAAGACAGAATCAGCTGTAAGAATGTGAAATATGATTGAATGTCCGATTTGAACTCAGCTGACTCCTTCTGAAGGATTGGGATCCCTATTTTTTCCGTTTTGTTCAGAAGTGTTTCAAGCCGATTTGTCAATCACCTACCGTCTAATCCCAATAGAAACATGAGTACCTAATAAAACTGGCAGGAGCATACCAAAATCAAAAATATTCATGTTAGGTTTCAGCAAATTCACTCAATGTCATCTTCTTAATTGGAAAATGACATAAAATCCGTCTAATCCCAATAGAAACATGAGTACCTAATAAAACTGGCAGGAGCATACCAAAATCCAAAAATATTCATGTTAGGTTTCAGCATATTCACTCAATGTCATCTTCTTATTGGAAAATGACATAAAACTAAGAAGAATGTGAATGGACCAAGCATTTAGAACATAACAAGGTGAGTATATATAAAAATAGTTATTACATTGATAAAATTTTATCAAGGTTAGGCTAGTTATATTAAGCCGCCATACCCACATGGGAGAGTCTGTATCTGGCGACAGTCACTTATAGAACCTATCATAGGCTGCCCAGCACTCATGATGGGGTCAACCGGATGGTTGAAGGATGGGATTTAACGGACCGGACCCGGATCCTTCCTGAAAACTGGAGGTATGGGACCCTGATCCTCCAGGGTAGTAAGCCAAAGCTTTACCACGCGGCCATCCGGCCGAAAATTTAAAATTTTACCAAGAAACTGCAAGTTGATTTAGCTAATGTTTTGGGCTATTTGGCTTCAAAGTTTGACGCTCGTATTTTCAAGTAATGGCTGAAATAATTTTATTTTTATATAGAATCCTTAAATTTGTATTTTTCTATAAAATGGATCAAGCAAATTTTTAATTTTATATACACCTAGCCCTCGATTTGCACGGCACTCAATTTACACGGTTTCTCTTTTACACGGTTTTTAAATGAAAACAAAAAAATTTTTTTTGGGTTTTATTTTGATTGTTTTGCGATAATGCCATTTATAAATTAAAAGAGTATCATATTGTCACGTTTTGTGGGTTTACGAGTTCGTAGAGATTAATAAAGAGTGAATACAACTATATTTCGTATAGTCCAATTTATTCATACAAAACAAAATAATCTTGTTTCACTATAACTAAATTCGATACAAAATCAGATAATTATCTCATACAACACTAATTTATGTCTTTAATTCAGAATAACTCACAGTTCTTCTTAGTCCACTTTCGCTTTCAAAATTTATCGCTCACTATTAATTTTTACTGTCCAAGTCTCGTAGTTCAACTAAACTCAACTCACGCTTGCAGCTCGCCTATTTATGTTTGAATGCTTTTATTGTTTTTATTTGTACGGAATATTGTTAATTTTTTGTACCGTATTCGATGTTAATTAATGTTTTTGTTTTCATTTTCAAAAATAAATTGAAAAAGTATAAGCATTAAATTGTCTCTAAAAATTAATGAACCAATCCTTTTTTTTCCCTTTAATCCTTATCTCATTTTACACGGTTATAAAGAACATATCCTCGACTTTTCATTATCTTCTTTAGATCGATTTACCCGGTTTACAGTTTAATTGAACATATCCTTCTATTTTGTATGAATTCTGCGTCTCGTTTTACACGGTTTCGGTTTGCACGATTTTTCCAGGAACGTATCTGCCGTGTAAATCGAGGGCGGAGTGTATTATATAAGCCTATACTTATTTAGAAAGTAACTTTCTTCATTCGCGATGCAAATATAAAGTGGCGAATGCAAGTGAGTGCTTAAGATCAATCTACATCAATCTAAAATATCTCTCTTTATAGCACATGTATATGTGCTATAAAGAGAGATATTCACTCGAAAAATCATCATCGCAATTTAAACGTATTCTCATATTCAACTAGTCCATTAACTCGAGCGTTTATCTCTTGGAAATAACGGAAATGAGTTTCATAAATTATAAATTTAATTTTTATTTTATAATACGAAATTTTATAATCATTATAAGATATCATTAACAGCTCTGGACGTGAGCTGCTAATGATATCTTACCATAATTATAAATGATTATCACACAAGTCCTGGTTCAAGGTGTCAAAATTTGGGAACGCCATAAACTGAAAGGCCTATAAACCTTTTAAAAGTAATAATACTAATAATAATTTTACTATATCATTATACAAGTTACCAAGTGCATGCCTGAGAAAGGTTAAACTTCTTATCAAAATTTTTTAAATTCAGATAAACATTTTTGGTGTATAAATACCCAAAGTTAAGAGTGATTGTCTCAAAGTAATACCACTCTTAGAGCCGACGCTATGAGATAGTATATATGATAAGAATTGTGATGATTATAAGAGATTTGAGGATAAATAAATAATGAAAGCCAAACAAATTTCAGTCAAAAGCCATACTTTAAAAATTTATGACGATTTAAATACAGGTAGGCCTCGATTAGTGCGAGTTCGAATAATGCGATATTCAATTAGTGCGACTTATAAAAATGATACCGTTTTTCAGTTAGTGCGAGCAAATATTCGATTAATGCGAGTTGTAAGCATAGACCAGTCTTACTAACAAATGTCCATCCCCTTTTATGATGTCAATTAACAAATTAATGTTAATTTTCGGTTAGTAAAACCGGACGAGGAGCAGTCCAAGAACAGTCACTTGGCTTTGAAGGGGTGAAACACCAGAAAGATGGGCTTTTTGCCGTTAGCTATGTAACATTACTATTATTCAGCTTTGTTATCGTATACATACAGTATAGTACAGAAATTTCTTTTAAAAAGTATCGAAATAGATGAAAGGAAGAACACTTTTGATGGTAAAACAGGAAACGAAAAAAGAAGAAGTTAGTGATTACGCTAGAGCAGTGCTTCTCAAACTTTTCCACTTGGCGACCCCTTTTACCTTGAGAAAATATTTTCGCGATCCTGGGTATATAGAGCTATATAAACTAGGAATACGAATTAAAACATTTGCTAAAATTTTTGCGACCTCCAAATTTTGTTAAGCGACCCTATATGGGGTCACGACCACAATTTGAGAAGAATTGCGCTAGAGCAAAAAAAATCGGTATTTGCTAAAATTTTTGCGACCTCCAAATTTTGTTAAGCGACCCTATATGGGGTCACGACCCACAATTTGAGAAGAACTGCGCTAGAGCAAAAAAAAATCGGATATGATTGAGCGACATAAAAGCTGCGCTTAACTTCCGCTTTCAATTTGGCGGTTGGTTTGATGACGGTATGAGACGCAATTCGTGATTGAGCGACATAAAAACGGCGCTCAACTTCTGCTTTTGATTTGGTGGTTGGTTTTTTGATGGCTATGAGACATAATTCCTTTTGATTTGGCGGTTGGTTTGATGATGATATGAGACGCAATTCCTGTCAAGTTATTAATTTAGATGATGAACAATGATGTGATTCGCTATTTTGGTTTTGATTTGGCAGTTAGTTTGATGATGATAACCGCTTTCGATTTGCTATTTTGGTTTCGATTTTGATGATGGTATGAGACTTCGCTATTTTGGTTTTGATTTGGCGGTTGGTTTGATGATGATATGATTTAAAAGTGGTCACGATAATTCGGCGGTTGGCTTGATGATGGTATGAAACAACATAATTCCTTTTGATTTGGCGGTTGGTTTGATGATGATATGAGACGCAATTCCTGTGAGTTATTAATTTAGATGATGAACAATGATGTAAATATGAAAATAAATATTTCTTAAACAGTTAGTGTTAAGTTTTTAAAATATTAGATGAACAATGATGTAAAATATGCAAATAAATATTTACAATAAACTTAACACTAACTATTTAAGAGTTAACTTCGAGAGAAAATAAATATTTCTTAAACAGTTAGTATTGTGGTTATTCATCGTGTAATTTCTTAAACAGTTAGTGTTAAGTTTATTGGGGTTATTCATCGTGAACTTGGCTAATGGCCGGAATCTCACAAAGCAAGAACCAATTACCATATTTTTACATATAGGTAATACTTCGAATAGTGCGAGAAATTCATGGGACCCATTATTCGCACTAATCGATGCCTACCTATACTTCTGTTTATCGTTGGTATACAAATTATCATGTTTCTCTCTATGCGATCATTAAAGATTGCTTACAGCCATATCTTCTTATCTGCGGAATCAAAAATTCTTTAGACTTTTAGTATAATTTAATCAAATACAGTAGGAGGGCTGTATACGATTAATCATATAAATGTAACTGTATAAAAATATTTTTAAAAATATTTGATTGCATTTAGTCACAGTAGACTTCAAAGTATAGTATCAAGTTATCCCAAAAGTAATATTGTTTTTTATACTATTCTTGTTCAAACATATCTCAGCTTGTCTAAACATGAATTTTTAAAGCTTTATAAATACAAGTAACCCTTCATAATGTTGGAAGAGTGCTATTGATTTAAATGAAGGATTCAAATGGACCTTTTATATCCTTTCAAGTTAATACTAAAAACGATATTACTTTTGGGATGACCTGAAATATGTATTTTTAAAATTATTGACTGTATCTATGATTTAATTCAATGGCATCCTAGTTCGATACAATAAATCGATTTGAGCTTATAGATTGTTTAACATTGACAACCACAGAAATTACAACCAAACAAGACATTGTTCTATGTTAATTGGCAACAATTATTTTCCGTGAATTAAGGAAATTATTCGCACTGATTATTTTACTCCACCTAATTAACATTGCAAATAACAACCGAGTGGAAGTAACAAATTTAAGAATTGCACAAATTCATATGAAAATCTGATGCAATAATAAAATTATAATCAGTTATTGTATTTTCCTACAGAATAGATGGAGAAAAAAAAAAAAAAAAAAGTAAAATTTCTGATAACAAGCTTTTTACAGACTTTTTATTTCTTTTAGTTCAGCGATAAATTTGAAAAATTTTATATAGATTTTAAAAATAGATTTTTCTGCAAACGTTTCGATATATTATAAAGTTACAATCTATAAATATATATATGTGTGTGTGTGTGTGTGTATCTATTATTCATGTTTGGACGTGGTTAGTTTGAATTTTATGGGATAACCAAACTTTTAAAATCTGTAGTGACTGCCGTCGAACAGGATAACTAAAAAAGTTTACCTCGGAAGTCATTCGAACACGTATTTATTAAGTTTAGTGATCTGACTTCAGATTACATTTTCAGTTCAAAAATCGAAAATTGGTTTGATTTTTAAAGGGGATGGAGAAATTTTGCTTTTTTTTTTTTTCTTTGCCAAACTGCCAATTTTGATAATTTAGCGTTATACTAAATTGTGATATTGCCTCAAATAGACTTAAACTCTCAAAGTAAACATAGTAAGCCTAGCAACTACTAAAAGTCCATAAATATATTATATCGCTTAATATATCGATTCTACGTCTTATAATATAAACAAGAGAAAGTAAACATTAAACATGTTCTGCAATACATGTTTTCATTCTGGTTTAGAGTCAACAATCAGAACAGTAGTTGCAATTTTGTGATTTTCCATAATAGAAGTTTAGTTCCCTGGAGTCGGTTAGTTTATTAGCACGCTAATGCTTTCATGTCATGGTATTTTACTATTACACGTCTTTTTTTTTATTTGTTTTTAAATCCGAAGAATTCTCAGTAGCGTAGAAAATTCCCACGTGTGACTCACTAAGTATGTTCATTTATACAAACGAATTGATGCGAGTTTTGTGTCGAAAATTTGCTGTTGAGTGTTTCTGTTAGTTTTTCTTTCAATGGATTTCCACCACTAAATAGCTATATTTGCTATTTTCTGTTATAGCTTAACTCGTCCGAAAGAATAGCCATTATCTTTGTTGCTCTTTATATTTTTGTATTGTTTCTTATCGCTGGGAATAGAAATCAATTCGTTCTTTCTCCATTTTGATGTATTTAAGATAAACGAATTAACTTTAAAACGATTTTCGTCTAATGCTTTTAAAAAGAACATAACACTTACCGCCCTTGTTATCAGATTAACGATTATTTCAAATTCGACTCACATTTTCCATATTTGTCAACAATGGTAATTGCAGGGCTGTCTAACCCACGGCCCAACATAAAATCGTAAACCTTCTTAAAGTATTGAGATTTTTATGTACTTGTTTTTTTTATTTTTTTTTTTGAAATTCGCCATAACATCATCAAATATCCCACTAATAAATAAAACAAAATTGTTTCATTTTTTGTATTAAAAATATATAAAAAAATAATAAATTTAATGAAGTTTTTATTATTTAAATATATGTCTACATTTCTTATTTCCGTTTTCTAAAATATTTCTTACTTCAGTGATTAAAACTTCTTGACCTACTCAATTATTTTTAAAGTTAAAGATTATTATGCCAGGAAATCGGAAATAACCGAAAGACCCCTTACGGTAAAATTTATAATTATAAAATAAATTTTTTTTTTAATTTAAAATAATGATTTATTTATATTTAATTTTGAAATTTTCCGCAAGAGGTCTTTTAGCAATTACGAGCGTTTTTCCGTTTTATTACATCGATCCATTAAAATAGCTAATATCCTTATGAGACTTTCAGTCCATTTAGATAGATTTTTTGTTTGTATTACTATAAAAATCAAAATTTCCAAAACATTATTATTATTTTATTGAAGATTTGTCATTTTGTGAAAATGGATAATTCGGTATCGATTCTTAGAAGACTACTAGTTCTGCAAATTGTCTATTATAAAATTTTCTAAAAAATTTCTGAATATAGTTCAAGTATTGTATACGTAATCTGTGTATATAGATTCTGTATTAAAGCAGAAATATTCTGTAAAATGCCAATAAACCATTCTCGCTTGGCCTGGTTTGTTTTACAGAGTAAAAAATAGATCCAGATATATTTCACGAATTTTACCGTTCTCTGTAGGCAAAATTTTTCGAAATCTGAATATTTTTTTGAATTTTGCATGAAGTTTGTCGATTCGTATTAATCTTTCCCATGACACCTTATGACGAATGAATGGACAATGAATTTATTATTTGGGTCCATGTCACGTCTAAGGAAGATTTATCAGTCTTGTTTGTTAATCCGACAATATATACGACGAAAAGTTTTCTTCAGATATTGCTGCCGCTTAGGTTATGAATCGCCATATTGGATTCTCTTTTTCCTACCCGATTCTGCTTTTAAAGAAACCATACCGCATTAATATATTCAAACAATACGCCACGAAAGAAGCGAAACCGCTTGTTTTTCGATTGTAAAAACTGTTCATTAATATTACAACAAGCTCCGAGTGCAGAAAGCATTCATTACTATTAAGTTTCATTCCGATAAAACTTAAGACAAAGAAAAAAAAAATTCTCATTTTAGGAGTGATAAATCGTTTATATACATATTTGATTTTTAAAAGTAAATTTTAATTAGAATAATCTATTTAAAAAAATAAATAAATAAATAAACGAATTATTAATTATCTGGAAATTTTAAATGATTAAAGAGAACACTTTGATATCAAAGTAAATGAATAATTCGGAAAGAGTAAAATATTTTCGAAGAATTTAAAACGAAAAAAAAAAGAGAAGAATATTAATAACGGGAAATAAATTCAGCGATAATTATTCATCACTTAATGTACTATAATGTTCATTTTTCTTCTTGAATACAACTGTATACAAATGAACTTCATTAAGCAAAACGAGAAAATAAAAAAAATTAGTAAATGAGAGAAAGAGTGCAAAGAATTCTAACTCATCGTCTTATTTACTAACTCGTGTATTGTATTATTGATTACCATTCTGTGTATGGGTGTGGCGACAGTTTTATCCTTTCAAAAATGCTGTCGGATATAAATAAATCGGTGGAGAAAATTAAAAAAAAAAAAAATGATTCTAGTTTACTTCTCCATAATGTGGCGACGATAACATTTGTAGCAACATTAACTTCTCCGTGTTTTTAATAGTTGCAGCTACCATTTTTGCTATTTTATAATGGAATTTTTGCTTCTGCTTTGTGTATTATACGACCGTTCCATTTTTAACTCTCCTACTGACTGTTGGGTGTAGCTTCTAGGCGCATACATTTAACGTGTCTTTCGCTGGAAGCAGCAATCAATCCCGAGTCTGGAGTAGCGCATACACGCTATATCTAGATTATGGTGGTTTCAGAAATATTTGTAAAAATTTTATTTTGGTGCTCTTTTAATTAACGAATGCGATCGTTATTACTTTTCATCTCTACGGAAATGTTTTCTTTATAAAATAATGGTTACTTATCAACCGACACTTCCAGCTTTTTAATTGGGACTTCAATTAAAATTTTCTACCCTTAAAACGGGAATCGTTCATTAAAATCGCTTTAAAATCTTGGAAATTTTCTTTATGTAAGAACTCTTAAAAAATCTAATAAACAATTTTATCTATAATTATTTTATTTTATTTTTTTTAATGTGATGATAAGAATTTTTTTTTTCTCTCGGAAGAAACAGTAATTGGTAATGTAAAATAATTTGATTAGGGTCAAAGAGAATTTTTTGTTTTTTTTTTTGTGTATGTATAAGAAGAGAGAAAGGATGCCAATCTGTTTATATAAATAAACGCAAATTGGTAAGATTGCATTAAGGTGTTAAGATTAAGAATAACTCAAAGAGAATTTTATTTAAAATTTTCATGAAATTGGGTAATTAGTTTAACTTTGAAGTTCCGAAAAGAAGAAGAAATGGTAATTAAATTTCCAGGGAAAATTCCCCATCTCTTACACTTATTTTTTTTAACACAAATTGAGATCGAGCAATACAATTCTCAAAGGATTCGTAAAGGCATTGTATTGCTAATATATAAATTCGTCTGAAAAACGATCGATTTTGAAAAGAGTTGGCTAAAAATCTTCAGATTCTATAAATTTATGGAATCTGGAGATTTTAAAATGTTGCAATTCTCTTTTTTAGCTTCTTGTTGCCATTTTAAACTCTTCTCTAGATGGCAACGCATATAACGTAATTCTAGTTAATAGTTTTGCAGATATGTCGGATGAAAGAGACTGAAAGCAATACAAAGCAACTACTTTTTTAAACTTTATGCAGTTGTTTTTATACTGTAACTGTTTCCTAATTTATTCGCAATAAACTAAACTTTAGATAAGGGAAATTGGCTTTTGCTACGACTCCAGAAGTCTTCGATTCGATCATTTCCGAATGAAAAGCATTTGAGAATCTATTGTCGAGACGAATTTATATCTAAAAATCTTGAAAATACATTGGCAGATATTGTATACAGTACATTTTCTATTAAGTTTTCATGCATTCTAAACTTATAGTTGCGACTGAGATCTTATAAATTTACTCTAGTTCGAGTTTAGCTGTTTTATAAGAACCAACTGTTATATGTATGAATTTTATATTATTTTTAAAAGATTTAGAGATAAAACCCGTAACTGCATGTAAGTTTGCACATATATGCGAAAAATTAAATTAAATAAAACAATCAAAAAGTATCTTTAAAATATTTGATTGAGAAAGTTGCATTTCGGCTTTGAAACTTTCGTCTTTTTTTGTCAATTCTTGTATTTCAGTTACTTATAAAACTACTCGAAGTAATTGCTAAGTGTTTTCTGTTGTTTTCCTCCTACTAAAAATTTGTCCGGAGGGATTTTCGGCTCAACTTTTGTTATTTTCAAGAAAATTAGATTTTTGAGAAGAAAGTAGTAGTCATAAGGTTGAATTTTGGCATGTTTAATGACATAACAATTCTAATTAATATTATAGTTTTAAAATAAATACATATTAAAACACCCGTCGATTCCACTGGGACTTCTGTCGCCATCTTAGAAAAATGGCCGCTGTTTTGAAGAAAAGCTCTTGTAACTCATTACAAGTGCTGTAATTTTACGTAGTAGATGCATGAGTGTAATCGATGAATGTAAAATTCTCTATAAAAAATATTCTGGTATATTTTTCTTGGATGAGTTATATATATTTAAAATTTTTACAAATTTTCACTCTTCAGGCTTATAAGATCATCATGTTTGTGTCCTCACTAATAATTTTTAGACTAATTATATATTTTCATGAAATTCAGTACTGTAACCTATACGCCCTTTTTTCAAACCTATAGCTGCAACCATTTAAAAATAGAGGGCATTCAAACTTCAGTGGTTTCCTTGCAATAACTAGTATCCTGTTGGATGAATTTTTATGTTATCCAATATAGAGATTACAGGATTGATGATAAACTTAGTATATATTTATTTTCTAAAATTGGAAAGTAGGCATCCTAGAACTAGAACTGCTTGTTTGCACCTAATGCGGTGCCAGCTGGTTGATTTGTTACGAATCAACACATAATGTTTCATATAAAATATATATCAACGACAATCTTTTAGATATTTTACTCACTTCTGCAAATGACAGTGTTTTAAATTTCTCTATATTTTTATATTTTGGTCAAAATCAATATGGCATTCGTTAAATTCACTCAATCGTCGTTAAAACTATTTTCAACGATATTGCCCATAAAGTTACAATCAGTTTAGAATATAACTGAATTAATAATCAAATAATTTCATTTCCACGATAGAAAAATTTTAAATTAATCAATAAATTCACAATAAAAATAACTAAATATGGACTCAAAAAAAGTATAGTAAATTATAGACAGAAGCTATTGTAACAAAGAAATACCTAACAAATTTGTTTATCTTATATATAGAATATATATAAGTTATAGAAATTGTAAAAATTCTTGTATTATGTCGAGTTACATTAGAAGTAAAATATTCTGTTGTCAATATGTCATTCATGTTTCAGTAACAGACGACAGCCTTGTTTTAAAATGTCAGTAATATTGTGAATTTTCTTATACATCATGCTATACTTGTATAGTAAATGCTGTATTTGCTGCATAATTCAAGCGATTAATTATTCATATGTTTCGGATGCAATTCCATAGATAACAATACGATCTTTACTTATTAGATAAGAAACATAACATATGAAAAAAAAATCTTGAGATGATGCTTGTTCTTTTATGTAACTCTTAGATATATTCTTAGTGTTTGAATATTAAGTAAGAAGCAAAAATCACTCCTAGATCTTTCTGCTGTTAAACCAATTTAATAATTTTAACAGAAACGTTTAAACATGTTGATTCTCGGTTTTGCATGAAGACAGATTCGTGTTGATTAACATAGGACAAGAATTAATAGCATTCAAATCATTAATAAATGGGATGAAGTCATTATTCACGATTCTATTATTGGCGTAACTAATTATCTTCGAATCTACTGAATCAAACATAGAATTCAAGTAGAGCGCACGATAAAAAGAAAAAATATTTGATGATCCTTGGACCTTGGAGGATTCCAACTATGAATTATGAGATATTCTTATACTGTACATATAATAGAGCCGTTCATTCAGATTATATATAGACAGTGCTTCAAGAGTTATAATACAAAAGATAAAATATATAATCAATAATGATAGGAAATTAAACGAGGATAGCGATTAATTCTAGCAGAGAGATCGATTTAAAAAAAGGGTATAAACTGTTATATTTATTTTTAAATCATATTTTAAATGCAAACTTTTTGCGATTGGTGAATATAAATGCAGTTTCTCGAGCATAAAGCTGGATTTGACTTATTAGTTCTTTAACGTTAAAGTCAGTCTGTTTATCGCAGCTTCTTCACGTATCTTTGAATATATTTATGAGTCTATGCGAAGAAGTTTAAAAGGGATTTAAATTTGCTTTTATAACTGGAGTAATTTTCATTATAGATAATCCATGTGGAACGAATCCCTTCTTTCGAGTAATTTCTTAAGAGTTGAGCTACGAGTTCAATTAAGAGCAGGGAAAATTATGTATGTATGCAAAAGAAACTCTATTTGAAAGTTTAAGAAAATTATTATGAGATTCGATGTTTGTTCAATATTATCTGTAGTTATCTCAATCATACAGTTAACTAATGATCCGATGTCAAAACTAATATAGTGGTTGAAAGTTCCGAAGAGATGGTATTGGAAATTTCATTAAACAATTTCTCGCATATTGTATGAATGATATGAGACGGCCAGACAGTTAAGAGCTCATTACTGGATGACCAAATATCCGATTAGATTCTCTGATGCACTGAATGATGGATGAGACTTGGATCCTTCATTTAAAAAAATGAGGAGCAGATCCAAGGATTTAATCCCAGTTCTTCAAGTATATTCCTACTTCTCTTCTGTGTGTTTTTATCTTTGAAATTTCTATATGAAGCAATTTTTTCATTAAATACTGTCGTAAAGTTCTACTCTTTTTATTTTGTTATCCTTCTTTCTGGTGATATATTTTTCTCTGAAAATAAACAGCAACTTCTAGTTCTTCCCTTCTTTCTCAGCTAGTAATAACTTATACAGAGAAGTGATAGACACTGACATCATTAGAAATAATTGTTTCCGGAGAAACTGCCACTCTTATAAAAGTGCCAAATCCATCATGGAACACGATTTATGCTCTACAGTTTTGTTTATGTGGAATTTACCTAACATTACAAGCTAACTTGTAACAGTTCAGTTAAGTATTAAAAATAAAATGTCGGCTATTTTTTGCATAACCGAGGTGTCCATAAAAAAATAAAGAAACTTTTTTAATAAAGAATTTCATGTTATGCAATTTTTAAATAAGATTATAAATAAAAAGTAAAAATATCAGCAACCATTTATAAAATATCAGCAACGTTTCAAAAATATTAGCAGCCATTTTTGAGAAAATGGCGGCAAAGTTTTGCAAACAAAATTACAATAATTAACTGATAATTGAACCAAAAATAAACATTTTTTAAAAATTCTTGCGTTACTGGGTGAATTCTAAATTTCTTGATGATGATATAAAATTTGCATTGATTATCCTTTATAATAATATAACATTAGCACGTTTAATATGATCCAACGTGAATTTCTTGGTTGGCAAATAGTTAATGATCGTCAACAAATAAAAAAAAATTATTCTAAAAAAAATGCCAACACACGAGAATTTCTTATAAGATAAACGATATTATAATTAGTTTTGTTTTTTGCAAGATATTTAACATTTTTGAAAAAAAAGACTCATTACTGCCAATTAAAACAGTTAATTAAATCCATTTTCTATCTTCAATGAATTTAAATTTTGAAGTTTATTAAGGCATTCATCTACAAGATGAATAAAATATTGTTTATTCGGTTTTCATTACTTTTTTATAAACGATATTATAATTAGTTTTGTTTTTTGCAAGATATTTAACATTTTTGAAAAAAAAAAAGACTCATTACTGCCAATTAAAACAGTTAATTAAATCCCTTTTCTATCTTCAATGAATTTGAATTTTGAAGTTTATTAAGGCATTCATCTACAAGATGAATGAAATATTGTTTATTCGGTTTTCATTACTTTTTAAAAAAATGTCTGCTATGTAATATTTTTTTTCTAATTAAAATTCTATTGATGATCTTTCACGAAAAAATTCCTAATTTAGAATATTAAAAAAAGTTTGCAATTTGGAATTTTCGTCGAATAAATATCAGCAGCCTTACAAAACTATTAGCAGCCATTTTAAAAAAATGGCGGCGAAAATTTTGAATTGTTCTTTTTTTTGTTCTTCTTTCAGAATTATTATTTATTATTATTATTATTAATCGTAATCAAATAATAAACAATTTTTTTTTACTTTTTTTTGCAAATTTAGAGACGAAAATAGAAAAGCGAGAATATAAATAAATAAATATATATTTATTAATTCGATATTCGTTCTGTAGATAGTAATTTAGATATTAATTCTGTAAAAAGCGAGAATATAAATAAATAAATATATATTTATTAATTCGATATTCGTTCTGTAGATATTAACTTAGATATTAATTCTGTAGATATTGAACGTGTTATTGCATATTTAAAGCTGCAATAGTACGTTCGATCATCTCTTATCGTTAAATTAAAAAAAAGAAAAAACAACTTGCGCGTCACGGCCACGCTAATGCATTTCGTGTCACAAGTGTGGGCGTCACGAGATGAGAATGCAGAAAAAGTTTCAATTAAGTGAATCATATCAACAGTAATTGATCTCAAACACGATCCAACGTGTCACTGACGCGCTAAACCATTGACAAGCTAAGATATGGCGCTGACAAACAGGATAATTGATAACTAATGGAACAGAAGTATTTTTAGCTAGCCGAACTTTTCCGAAGGGAAGTCAAACTAATAAGATTATCTTACTGCTTTGTTTGTTTATCTATTTGTACTCCACTAATAATACTTATACTTACTAATTTGTCGAATTTTTATGAAATCCCGTAGAGATGTTCCATTATTAAAGTTGTGACATATTTTAATCTCGTAATTTCAATCAAATAAAAAACATGAAAGACGTTAACATTTTCTAAATGTTTTTCTTCGATAACTTTTGAATTATTTGATTATCTTAACAATCTAATACAGAGATCAATACCATTAAAAACGACTTTAAACGAGCCATCAATAAATATTTAAATAACGAAATTCGGCTTTAAAGTAATCGCCATTGTTAAATTTTATAAAAATAGTTCGATGGTAATTAGGTCAGCTTTGATGATTGAACGTTCGCCATTTTTAAATAGTTGTAGATAAAGGATTAATTGATGTATCATTAAGATCGCATTCAATGCCATAATAATTTTGCTAAGTTCTATAAAAATGGAATGAAATAGTTTAGGGTATATTAAGAGAAATATCTCAGAACTTTGACCGTCCGCCATTTTTAAATAGTTGCAACAATAGTGTTAAATAATGCAGACTCAAGGCGATTTTTATGATTGAATATCACAACAAAATTTCATGAAAACCTACTAATTACTTTCATGAATCTATTATTAGGGGATAAAGTGGACAAACAGCAGCAAGGTGATCTAATAAGCCTCATTTTTTCCTTCAGTTAAAAAGGCTAAAAAAATGAACAATATTGTTATATTTATAGATTGCTGAAAAGATAATTTTAAGAATTTTTGACTTTTTTCTTTAATTCTTGTTTGCTATAGTTACTAAATTATATTCATTGCAGTTGGCGTAAATCTCTTTCAGGTTTTATATCTCAAAATGTGCAGTATAAGAGCAATGCATCGAGTTCAAAAGACTTCTAAACTTTTTACTAGCCAAAAAAATAAATATGCTGATCACACTTTTCGAATAACTTCTTATGGCCACTTTGAATCAACTCTATCCATTAACTGACTGCAGGATATTAAACCAAGTTTTGAGAACTCATACTTCATACTTCTATCACGCGATAATACAGAACTACATTTGACACAAGATATATTATGTTGTATGGTGAATATATTTCTATATATACATTAATACTGATATCATATTACTTTATGATTCTAAAAGTTTCACTGTTTGAAAACATTTCTGGTATGTCATCTTAAACATTTTTCTCAGTGCAATTAAAGTTATTACCTTTAATTATTTTTCTGGTATTAATGAAATAAAATCAGAGTCACTGCAAAAAATGGTTCTCCAAACCATCTGTGGAATTTCTCGAGTATGTAAGTTTAGAAATTTTAAATAAATATCTCTGGATGTTAAACTGTTGAATGTTTTGGCAACACTGCTGATCTATCTTAAACAAACCAACAGTGTTGCCAAAACATAAAATCAATTAATTTGTAAAAAATTTTATGTTTTTTTTAATAATTTAATAAATTTTCTCGAATCCAAACATCCTTATGATAACTATAATATGAAATATGAATAAATGAGTGAATTAAAAGAATTTACAAGCTTAATACAAAATTCTAAAAGTCGTTTCCTTTCCAAAGATGATTGCAGTTAGTATTTTCTGTTATAAAAATAATATTACATTGTTATTAATTTTTTCATTCGTAATAATTAACGTTATAATTATTCAAAAATACTTTCAAATCAGTTTAATATCTTTCGCATGCGACAGTTTCAAAGTTATACAACTTTTTAAATTTCGAATGCCGCCATCTTGTATATTTTAATATCTAAAATAAAAATTAAACTGCATTCTAAAGTGTAAATATTTTACATATGTTAATAAATAACAAAATTTGCAACCTCAAAATTCTGGCTAAGTGTTTTTTTTTTTTCTCTCAATATATTTTACGGATGGTCTGGAAGACATCCAAATGGGAAAAATAAATATATTTGGCTACAGCTGTAAAATATAAAATACTTTAAAATGGCTACAATATTATTCACGTCAAACAACTAATTTTGAAGATACCAACGTATTAGTATTTCTAACAGCCGCCGTTTTGTAACGAGACCACGTAGGATCTTCAAAATTAATTCGAGCATTCATTGAATAATAATGAGCGATGCCATAACTTTTAAATTCTCTGCCACTTTTGGTTTTCAAGATATCTTGTAGGTTAACCTACCGACACCATATTTGGTTAAAAAAAATAGTTCGTTGAATAAAAAATCGATATTTTAATGGCGGATATCAGTATTAACTGCATAACATACCACACATTTTGTATGCATTTAAAGTAATGCAATTTTTTTAATGTAACATTAAATTTTACTTAGATTATTTGGTTGGTAAAATTAGTATAGAAAAAGTTTGATTAGTTGCAATCTGATTAAGCTAATTATTCGTCATCGACTTAATTAGATTGCATCAAAAAGAAAAATGGCTTTCTTTCTTTGTAAAAAGGATTATTTATGCGTAATTTTAACATTCCTCGCACATCACGAGGGACACTTTTCTATTAATTCTGTTATCTGAGACAAAATAAGCACACGGTGTAACCGCAATCACGCATTATCTGTAATACTTTAAGACTTGTTGTAGATTTGAAAAATGTCCAGATCTATAGCAGTCTTAAATTTCGAAACATGAAAGATGTTTCAACTGTGAAGACTTGGAAATTTTTATAACTAAATCTTTTTCAAAAGTGTTGTTTTGCCGATAAACATATTGTTCATGTAGTTGTGTCAGAGCTATAAATTGCAGGAAACGTAGACAAATTTCTTGCAATTTGTCTATATGTCTAGTTACATGAAAACATTCCTCATATGTTGCAAAGTATGTGAAAGTCTACGCGTCAGTTAACGCATATTTATTGTTTCTACTTACGCGTAGACAGCTAAAACTGTTCTTTGATTAAAATGTACTGAATCGGTTTAAACATAATAATCGAATTGCGCGCGTAAATTTTGTGTTTGAAAATCTTTCAGGAAATTTATCTGTGCCTCAATATATTTTTTTCTGTTAAAAACATGCTAGAACATTTTTTTTTCCTATCCAAACCGACGATTAACCAACAACAATAAAGAACACCATCAGCGATTGATCAATGCCAACTGAAAAGTACTATTGCAGTAAAGACGTAGAGCAGTTAAGTTGTTCATCCTGAAGTTGTTCAGCTGTCAGATTTTCTTACCGAAATTAAACTTACATCATTATTATCCGGTGACAACAATCTATTAAAAAGTTTTATCGTTTATCCTATACCAACTTTTTACGTTAATGTATCGATACGAGTTTACTTTATGTTTCATTCAAATTTTCTTTCTTTAGATGTATATATTTTTTGTATTAAAATAGATTATATAATCTACTTTAAATAATAATCACTGTAAACATCAAGTTTCTCCATCCGCCATTTTTAATCCAATTTTTTTCTTCCGTCGCTCACGTTATTACGCTATTTCGGCCACATTAAATCGATGCGAATTTTCTAAACTTTTTTTTTTTTGCAATAAACGGAAAAAAATCGTGGCTAAAAATTACGCATTTATTCAACATTTCACGCTGAAAAATAATAATAATTGATACATTTACTTAATGATTATAGTAATATGAAAAGCAGTTAATCCGTAAATGGAGTCTACTTACCAGTTAAGTAATGTATTTTGTCTACGTCTGTACTGGCTCGAAAAAAAAGAGGAAAAAATGCAATCATTCAATCTTTTTACGTTGATGATATTGCTTTTTCGAGAAATAGAATATAAAAAATAATGTAATTATATTATTTATATTATGTAATTTCGGAAAAATATAACCGCGGAGAACCAATTATTCGCGCTAATCGAGGCCTACCTGTATTTATAAAACCGTAATTATATGTTCATAGCATGTATTTATCCAACATGTTTTTATACTCTATATTTTTAGATTTTAATATTTAAATTTTATAGTTAATGTAACGTCATAAATATTTTAATTTTTAAATGTTAAAGAATTTGAATTTTCCATCCAAATTCTAAGTTCTAGAATTAAACGATTATTGAGAATGTAAGCTGATGAGGGCTTAGTATAGCCGAAAATGTTTCTAAAATAAAGTTTTATGTGTGTTATATCGTAAAATGACCTGCTCACGAGTGCTAGTATTAAGAATATTTCCGGTTATAGCCTTTAAGAGCAGTTAAACAGTCATACACACAAAGTTTTAACATTATCACAGAAAATTAAAATTTCAGATAAATTGAAAAATGGTACAGGTGTTTCATCAATGCGGAAGTCAGCGTTCTAGATTATGGCATGAATATCAAAAGTGTACTGCTTTCTCAAGTAATATAGTGATTAAAGATCATTTGATCTTTAATCATTTTATCACAGTGATATCGTTTGATCTTTAATTACTATTATGACATGAAATACTCGTGATTGTGGTGTCACCTGATCATTTGTTTACATTAATTATATTCCGAATATATGCAAGAAAATTTATATAATAAAGCAATTTTTGTGTTATTTCTAGTCAAAACAAATAATTTCTAGACCAAGTGTGTATAATTATTGACAAAAAGCATCCAAGAAGGTCAAATACATGATCTCAAGCTATAGGCTAGTTATATTATATTTAGTGATTCTGCTCGAGATTGTCGTTTTGAGAAATCTTGAGATTTATAAGAAAATTTCATTCCTGATTCTCGAGAATTTTTAATTACTATTATTTCGAGATTCCCAATTCTCGAGAAAAATTCTTATAAATCTTGAGAATTAAAAAAATTCTGCAAATTCGTATCCTAAAAATTCTTAGCAATATAATAATTATTTTGGCCCTGCGACATCTTCAAGTCAATAAACTAAGTGAATAAATTATATGGTTTATCCATGTCAAATCTACTAACTTTATATTTCCAAAGGAAAATTATCTGAATTTAATCACAAAATAATACTTAAAATAAGCATATAAACCTAAAATAATACATAAACCAAGAAACTGTACAAAATTAATTCATTTTAATTACAATTTTAAACATTTCTATTATTGTAGATCTATCATATTATGCCATAGGCAGATTAATGATAACGTTTACATAATAAAGCCAAAACAAATATCTGTTTTTACTCATTCAGTGGTTCACCAGAGTAACAATTATGTCTGATTGACGTCTATGATAAATAGGAAATACAATGTAGTGTAATCTGATATAATGTTTCAGGATATAAGTGAATAGCTAGCCCACAATCATTCCCAAAAGCTCCCATCTTCATTCAATGGTCACGACTATAGAGCTCTCTTAGAAAATTACTTAGCCAAAATAGAAGGGTCCTAAATTTTTCTAAGAGATGTATTTGTTAGGCTAGAACAGTGGTTCCCAAACTTTTTTTGGCATGCTCCACACAAGCATCTCTAAAATCCTGATGTCCCCATCAAAATTTTTTATTATTCAAAAAGTGAATTCTTATTCACATGGAGGAAGCCTAAAAGGCCATTAACTTGGTCTAAGCAAGCTTCTAAAGAACATGGCATCCATGAAAGAGAAAAATAAAAGAACAAAAAGACAGTTGAAGTACTGAGGAAGAAAGCACTAAGAAACTGTTAAAAAATAATGATGATATGAAGTGATATGAAAAAAAGCAAGTTTCAATTCAGCTGTGTACATTCTGATTTAATTTTTAAAAATGTATATGTCACAATATATATTTATATACTGTATATGAGGTCCCTACAACCATCAAAAATGCAAAAAATTCACTGTTAATAGTGCATTCTCGAATTGCCCCCTTATGGGCATGTGCCCCATGTTGGGAACCACAAGTCTAGTATCTCTAGATAGTCAAATATAGTGATGTATAAAAAATAAGCAGTGGTATAGACTAAAAACTCATATAGATCCATATAAGTTTGGGCATAAAAAATTCCATTTCTGAAATTTTTATATTCAAACCAGAACTCGTTTAGCAGATAAACGAATAGACTGTGTGTATTGAATAAGTTATTTTAATAAAAACTCATTAATTGTAAAACAAATATGATTATTTTTTCATTATTATTGAAATATGATCTATTTTTTTCAATTAATTAAACACTTAATGACAACACTAACTAGCAGTCCAAAAACAAGTTTAATTACTTAAAAATTTTTTCCAGAGTAACATTTTCAGCTACAATATAGCCATCCTCAATTAAATCACTTAAAGCTAATTTGAAAAACTAATAAAGGACCTAGATGAAACTACAAAGGAAAGAGAGTGTTGGAGATATGCAGAAGAATTTAAAGCATACAGAAGCAGAAACACAGAAAACTGTAGTACTATAAACAAAGAAAAGAAAGCAGTGCGGGAGGCCCGAAAATGCATGGAGTCTAACCGCCTTACTATCACCACAACCTTCTTTGACTTGTCTTAGAGAAGACAAGTCAAAGAAGATTGTTATAATGAAGAAAGAGGTCTATGAAGACTACCTAGAGGAATACATAAAAGAATCCAAGGCAGAGCCACTGAGCAAAGACCCAACAGTGAACCTGGACAGAAAATGGACCAAAATCCTTAAAAGACTAAAAACTCATATAGATCCATATATGTTTGGGTTAAAAATTCCATTTCTGAAATTTTTATATCCTTAAACTTTATATACTAAACCAACCTCAAGGGAATTCAGTTATAGAATCAAGGGATTAATTATTTGATTTTTATATCCAAACTAGAACTCGTTTAGCAGATAAACGAATAGACTGTGTATATTGAATAAGTTATTTTAATAAAAACTCATTTAATTATAAAACAAATATGATTATTTTTTCAATATTATTGAAATGTGATCTATTTTTTTCAATTAATTAAACACTTAATGACAACACTAACTAGCAGTCCAAAAACAAGTTTAATATCAGACTTCTTAAAAACTAGAAGAATACCAAACCCCACCAGTCCAAGATTGTTTGTGTATGCCAAAATACATAAAATGCCAGTCATCTTCAGACCCATCGTAGAGAAATGTCAATTACCTCTATACCACCTGGAAAAAATGATGGCAAAATAGATCAACAACAAACTTTCGGGGTACCGCTACAGAATTAACTCTTCAACCGACTTCCTACAAAGGCTAAAAGAAATAGAACTTAAAGAGGATGAGACCTTTATAACTTTTGACTTCGAAAAACTTTATCCATCACTAAGCATTGCCTCTGTATCTTTGTGCTTATATAGGTTCCTGTTGGACAATTTACATACGGAACAAACAAGCCCAGTTTTATGCAGAGAACTTGCAGACCTCCTCTGCCACAACTCATTCTTCAGATTCAAAAGTAAGTATTATTGGCAGACAAAAGGAATACCCATAGGAAGCCCCCTCACAAGAGAACTTGCAGAACTTGTTGAATCCTTCTTGGAGGAAACTAAAGTAAAAACTTTAATAATGGAAGCACATCTCTACGTCCGATATGTGAATGACATTTTTGTGATCTGGAAGGCGGTAAACCACTCTGAAGAACTACTTAAATTATTCACAGACGAAGCATATGGGCTAAAGTTATCCCTAGACCAGATTGAAAAGAGCACCATCCACTTCCTAGATGTCAAAATCAAGGTCACAGATGCTGCCCTAGAAACAACAGTATATAGAAACGTATCATTTGACCATCTTAGGATTGTTGCCTCCAAACCGGAGGCAACAATCCTAAGATGGTCAAATGATACGTGGAGGTACAAGAAAGCAGCATTGAGAACATAGGTAACCAGGGTAAACACCCACTGTAGCACAGACACCTTAAATGAAGAAGAAGTGCAAACAATAGTGAAAATAGTGGTTATAGTGAAGCAATGGTAAGAAAAATAGTCAAAGTACTATAACAAAAAATAATAATATTAGAGACAGACAGGAAACAAACAGCTGGGCCACCTCTCCATGACCAACAACACTCTACTGAATTTGAAGTGATCCCAGATGCTATGCAGACCTCAAGAACAGCCACCAAGAGGGTCTTAAAAAGAAGTAAGAAAAGGCTGGTATATAAGAGGGGACAAACGATCTTCCAAGCCCTAAGAAATGTTAAAGAAAAATATAGTCATGAAGAAAGCACAGGGATACCATTAGAGAATGTAGATAAAAGCACCATGGAAGTGTACATAGGGGCTATACAGAGATTAAAAACTTAAAGAACAGATTAAAAGAACATAAACGTGATATTAGTCAAGGAAACTTAACAACAGCAGTGTCAAGATGGGCCTATGAATATGATGTCAGAGTTAAGTGGGAAGAGGCTATAGCAGGGATGGGCAAAACGCGGCCCGTAGGCCGCATGCGCCCCTCGGAACTACATAATGCAGCCCTCCAACTAATAGCTATAATGCCAAAAATTTTATCGATAAATAAAATAAATAGAAAAAAAAAATCAAATCTATTCCATATCTCAGCAATATAGTTTATGTAATTTCTAGAAAAGTAATAAATAATAATTCATATGGTAAACTGTAGCTATCATTAGAGTGTCATATTTCTTACAAAAATAGATTTGATTAACCGTTAACCATAATAAACATCATTGCATAAGAAATTGGTTACAAAATACATTCAAAATCAAATAAAATCGTTTTGTCAGTCAATACATTTCATAATTTCACGGTGTTTGTATTTAATATTTATGCAATTTCCTAAACAGGTATGTTTTTAATTATAGTTTCAAATTTAAAATGATAAAATTATAATTTTAATATATAATTTAAAAGAATTTCGATTCTGCTGAGCTTCTCTGAAAATGGCATTTCACTTTTTTCGGACTACTGGCATTATTCAAACCCATGATACAGGCGGCCAGATGGCCAAGTGGTAACGCTGTCAGCGTGAGAGATCAGGACGCAAACCCGGATCCTGGAGGATCCGGGTTTGCGTCCTGAATCTGGTATCTCCTGAAAACATATTTCAGGGTGCTGGGCTCGGCCCGACGATACATCATCCTTCACCGATATGATCCCCATCCTTCACCATCCAGCCTCTCTCCACAGGTGTGGGTGCACCCTGTGGTTGGAACTGACCCTGCCCCTCAGTAATCTCCCTGATTGGAAATGGGTGTAAAATATGCAAAAAAAAATTCCATGATTCATATAACGGCCAATGAAAGCTGATCTGCTAAGAAAATTGGCTTAATTTTAGCATGTCACCCTTTTATAATATCTTAGTCAACAAATACACCTCTTAGGATCTTTCTATTTTGGTTACATAATTTCCTAAGAGAATTTTATCACCTCAGACAGTTATTAGATGAAAGCGGGATTTTGAGATTTTTTTTTGCTATTTTGTTTTTTTTTCCCTTTCCAATCAGATAAATTACTAAAAAGCAGAATCACTTCCAACCACGTGCTACACCCATACTTGTGAATGTTTTTTTGTCAACAGATGACGCCACACTCCATTCTGGAAGAATACTATGTAGCGGGGTGAAGTAAGCCCTTCCACAGGCTGCCCGCCCCTGTGGAGAGGTCAGCCAGATTGTGGAGGAGAGGGATCATCCGGCTGACCTCTCCAGGGTGGGACCTGAGACTCAATCCTGGGTCCTCCAAGGTGGAAAGCCGAAGCATTTTCACGCTGCCAATCTGGCCAACTGTGAAGGGGAGTCAGATGGTGAAGGATAGGGATCATGAGAAAGTTCGGCCCTAAGCATATTTCATTGATGCAATATGGCCCTTTCTCCCAAAAGTTTGCCCACCCCTGGGCTAGAGTAATCAATAGTCACAGACCTGGCTAAGCTGTATACAGCAGAGATATTACATATACACACAAGAAGCCAACAGGAAGAAGTGATAAATGAAAAAGATAAGGAAGAGTTTCCAAGTGCATGGAAATTTGTCCTAAAGGGTTAATGAGTACATAATTAAATGAAAACAGTGAGCTCTAATTAAACAGTTTTAATTTTAATTTTATCAAATTGGAATAAATGAATTATGTAGAAAATACATTTTCAGTATATGTCCTTGGGAATCTAAACCACGTGCTTTTGATACTTTTAAAAAAAAGAACATTTTATAAATCTAAAAGGATTCTAAAATAGAATCAGAATGACTTATATCTTTGGACTTTCTAGAACATCTTTTGTTCTAAACGCTTTAAGTGATTGAGTTGAGGATGGCTATATTGTAGCCAAAAACATTACTCTGGAAAAATTTTTAAGTGATTAAACTTGTTTTTGGACTGATAGATAGTGCTGTCATTAAGTGTATTATTAGTTAATTACCTAAAAAAAGCTGTACAGTTTCGTATAGTAGATTTTTTGATATAATTAAAATATTAAATAAAAAACAAATATAAAACAATATTATTTGTTTTCATTTTTCACAATTTTTTTCTGCCTCATTTTGTTTTTATCCTTATTAAAAACAGACATTTTTTTAACTAAACATTTTTATTGAAATCTCAAGATTCTCGAGAATTTTCGAAAGGGAATCTCAATAAATAAGTAATTGCTAATTCGGGAATTCTCATATCTTGAGAAAGCAAAAAGTTTGAGAAAACACAATCACTAATTATATTAACTAAGGGGAGAAACTTGATACCCTTTTCCTCTTTGTTTGAAAATGCTAATATAGCGTTATTTTAAATATTTTTTGGGAAAATTAATGACTCAGAACGACTAAATACAAAAAATATTTCACCTGCTAACATTTTTAAAAGGCGTTGAGGCAAATCTTAACTAAAAAACTGTAAAATGCAATAATTTATCAAATATTACTGCTAAATTTAGTGTACAGATGGCATGGTGATTGCTGGATATACAAATTATAGCAATATTTATTAATAAAAATAAATTTTCAAAAAAGTCGATTTTCTTATACATACTAATACTTATAAAGTAAAAAGTATTTTTCAAGCATTATTTTAAGAAAATAGGAAAAAAAATGGCTAATAAATAATTATTTTATTTATTTGTGTAGTAGAGTATCATATTTCATCTGCCAGGAGGAAGAGTATGATTGTTTGTTTACATGTGGTATCAGAATAGGCTTAGCAGTATCAAATTATAATATAATCTTCATCAGTTCGGAAAAATTTTTTAGAATTATGAAGTATTTGGTATTATTAGATGCAAAATATAAATATGTAAGCATTTTTCTTATTCAATTCCAAATTCGTGAATAATTTGAAAAAATTATATAATGTTTGCATATGCTAATTAGATCTAATTACTTTTGTATTTTTTTTCTTTTGATTATTTGTCCAAAATTAAAAAAGGATACAGGAGTGCAGTATATTTGCTGACAAAATCCAATTTTTTTGTGCCAAAAAATTAAAATGCAAAAAAGTTATGGTGAAAAATCAAAAGTATGCACTTATTAGAAAAAGGGAATGTGGATCCCTTTGTTCGATCATGACCTAGGTAGATAGCAACACTACATAGCTGTATTAAAATAAACCTGAAGGTTAGACTTTATGAAAATCAGAATGATATAAGAGCAGGAAAACTTATGACAGTGCTAGCTAAGAAATTTTATGAAAACAACATAAAAATAAAATAGGAAAATGCCAAGGACGTGGAAAGGGGCAATCAAAATTTAGCCACCAAGCTTACCATACAAAAGAAAAGAAAGACACATTTCATCTATTGTTTCGGAACAGAATTTCAGTCTGCATTCTGGAAATGCTTGCATTTCTTATAAATTCGTTTAAAAGTTTTTTCTACTATTAAAAAAGAGAATTTTGGATAATAAATTTTGTCATCACTTCAACTATTGAAAGAGTTATACGAGTTGAAACACGAACTTATTTTCAAATGGAATATACCGGTACTGTATATTTATCATCGTTAGATTTTTATACTATCGTACAAGCTTCCGCTTACGCTATTTTTATAACTTACTATTATTTTAAATAAAAAGAGTTTATTGTTTGTTACTTTAATTTTAAATGATGATGGATGTTTGCTTTTCGTTTTCCTGCAGTCATTCTAATCATGAAATATTGTATATTTCATACAAATATTTTAGTCTAGAAATATTAATTTACAGAAATTATTAAGTTTATTAAGTTACAGAAATTATTATCTAATTTTAAATAATTATTCTAATAACATACTAATACTATGGCTGATAACTTACTAATAAAGTTAGTAAACATCAAATCACTGTTTTCTTTTGCAATTTGCATAATTTTGAATATTTCATATGGCATATTTTTTATACACGTAATCTAGAAATATTGTATATTTTATGAAAGCTAAAGCTCAATTTCTAATGTTTTGATCCGAAAACAATACTGTACTGTAATGATAAATAAATCGAGAAAAGATTTTTTCGTGAAAAATATTTTATAGATCTTGTAATCAAATGTTATATTTTACTTTCATTTTGTTTATATATAATATATTTATAAATTATATTCTTCTACAAAAATTAATTAAATTAAGAATTAATTTCCCATAAAAATTAAACTTTTATATCTTATTGGAATCTTAAACGAATTTATATTCTTAAAATTGAATAAATATAAAGAATTGGTAGATATTCTTCAGATAATTTGTTTTGTTATTTTTTGTGATTATTTAGACTCGCATTCTTTCATATATAAATATAAATATTAGATAATATATATTTGAATTTGATGAATATATTGGGTACACCAGTTCACAATTTTAAATTTCAGAACTGTTTATTAATTTGCGATAGTTTCTCTGTATCCTTGTGCTTATTGTAGTTTTTTATTCTTTATCTTAGAACAGTAGATATACGAACATGTCTAGTAAAGATTAATCTTACTAAAATGGTTCCCAATCATTTTATTTTGAAATTAAAATGTTTTAAGGCTCATAACGAGATAACCCAATAGGGATCAATCTGAGGCTATCAGAACTTCAATGCTGTGCTAAATTTGCACATTTGTCTGAAAAACATTTTAATCTGTGGTGTTCTTTATATGCAATGTTTAAATTCTAAACGAAATTGAAAACGCGATAAAAAAAAAAAAAAAAAATATTTTTCTAGATCGGAATCGAACTCGTCTATTCGGGACAGTAGACCGAGGCTTTAACGATGCTGCTGTGAGCCGCTATCGCTTGTTCTTGTCAGGAGAAAGCACGTGACGAGCACATCCCATGCATATACCTGACACCCTGATTTTCATTCAGAAGGGACAGGCCATTCTGATTTAACTTGATTCTCACTACAAGTATCTAATTGTGCAACTGATCAACTTCCATACCTGATTGTGCAACCGATCAACTTCCGGCAAGCACAGCTCCTACGACGAGTAGGCAAAACTTTATGGACTAGACTGTACATGAATTATATGTTTTAAAGATAATTAGACAATTTCATTATTTATTTATTTAAATAATAATTCACAATTAATCCACAAAAGTAAATTATTACACCACCTGACAGAGTTTATTGTGAATAGTGAATGATATAATGCTACAGTGTTGCAAAAATTATAGACATTGTATTATAATAAGCTTGTTTTCATAAAATACATTATTTCTTATTCTTCTGTGTAAATTTTTAATTATATCAGATATGGTGATGGTTGAACAATTACGAACTGTTGCGTAGGTGGAAATGATTGTACAGTTTGTCTTTCCTTTAACAGATTTGGTAGCATAGTTACCGGATAATTTCTAAAATTCATATTTTGAACTGTTTTTGAATTTGGCAAGACATTATCGAGATTTACGTCTTGAAAATTTAAACCATCTCCATTTAAGTTTCCAAGATTTGGAAACCCTCCACCCAAATTTGCAGAATTTGCATTTAAATCCGGTATGTTTTGTGCAACTCCTTCACTACTTCCCCCGATTGGTGTTTGCATTATTATTGGTTGACTAGGAGGAGACATTATGACCATAGGACTTGGCTGTATAGGTGGAGGAGACTGATACGTAGGAATGTACATTATAGGCACAGGTTGAACTCTAGTTGGTACAGGAGTTGAATTTGGAATGACAGAGGCAATAGGATCAGAAGAAACGGGCATAGAACAAGGTATAGGAGAAGTACAAGGAGTGTTTTCAATTAATGAATTAACTTTTTCTCTTCCTGATTTTCCTGTGATACGAATTAATTTGGTGTTGCGTTTGGTGCATGCTCTTTTGCTTCTTATCGGAATTCCAAAAAGTTCAAAATGGACGTGGTTTTCGTCTGGAATGTTTTCGGAGTATACATCTGTAATTGAAAAACAGTAATATTATATTATGAGACTGACTAATCTATATAGAAAATAGTTTTCGCATAATCAAAAATTTTAAGATAGAAAGAATTTTAAATTTTTATCATGTGTAGCAAGATGCTCTTCTCAACTTTATTATATTTTCGCATCATCTGGAGAATCTAGATTCAATTTTGGATCCTACATATACAGAGTTTTAAAGAGAGTCCATGCTCGATTTGTTATATCTCACTCTTCAATTTTTGGTTGATTCCATCATGAATATCGGTAGCATATGATGAATTCTGAAATATCTGCTACTATATATAGTCAGTATGTAGATTTGGCGATATAATCAATCATAATAAACTAAAAGCTAAGACAGCATATTTCTATTGGTGAAAGAATCACCAATTCAAATCTGAAAATTAAATTAAGAATAACATAATTAAATGACGAGTTGAAACTTTGAAATATCTGGAATCCATGACAGTACTGTGACATTAATAATTGGACATAAATTTTGAAAACTCGACATAAATTTTCCCAGACGTCAACAATTTGCTGTTCTGATATAAGGTGCATTTGTCATGGCCGCACAAAATACACTAAATTATTATTGGTGATGTCACACGACACCGATAGCTCATGCAACGTGTATGCGATGACGAATAGATAGACAGAATGAAAATGACATTCATCGATATTTCAGCTATAGAGAAAGTCATCTTGATACACGAGTCGGCCGGATGGAAGCGTGGTAAAGCTTTAACTTACTACCCTGGAGGTCCGGGTTCAAATCCGGGTCCCACGCCTCCAGTTTTTCAGAAGGAGTCCAGTCCGCTGAACCGCATCCTTCAACCATCCGATTGACTCCATCATGGGTATTGGTGAGCCTGTGATCAAAGTGGTCGCCGCCAGATACAGAATATCCCATGAGGATGTGGCGCTTAATTTAACCTAATCGAACCTTGATACATGAGGTAACTACTTCCTACAGCAGAGTCGTTTAGTGTGTGCATAAAGTAAACGAAATATACACTTGCAATAGCGAACACACTGCACGATATACACTATCAATGGCAATAGTGTATACACAATGCACAATGGTACATCATGCCGAATGAGCCAATAGTTTTCTACTAAATATCTGTAACAAGTATTCGCCTTTCTTATTTTATCATAATTACATGTAAAAAGGACCGTTTAAAGAAATTTGTAATTTTTTCATTAGAGCTGCTGAAATATGCATATTCGAAAAAAGTTTTTCCATTAAATTAATAGTATTTGAACCATAATTCCCAATATATAGTGGCCATAATTCACAATATCAGTGCCATTCGTCTCATATTAATTGCTATAATCAGATGAAAATCACAGATCTATAACATAATAATTAAACAAAAATTAACGAACCTTCTCCAAAGATTGGATTACAGATGATTTCAATTATAAAGAGGATTAAAACGAACTTCATTATAATTGAACTTGCTCTTGTCTATTCAAAACGGTCTACTGGATCAGTTAGGATCTATATTTATAGGCGAACGATAAATTGTTTATTTCATATTAAATTTGATCTATAGGAAAAGGAAACTTCTGATTAAACAGTAAAATTACAAAAATAGTGCAAGCGGTTTATTTAGAGATCAATATAGAAAACGGATCTCTTTTCGTTTATATATTTGCTTTATGTCTGAACCAAATCTGCTTGAAAATAAATATACGAAATTTGAATTTTATGCTAAGTTTAGCATTTATTTATTCAATTAAAATTAGCATTGTTTTGCTATTGACATTTTTCGTAAAAAATGAAGAAAAACCTATATTTGTTGTGGTTTAAGTTTTTATTTTTGAATATCATCTGTTATCATTATAATTAATGGAATTCAAGGAAATTAAAAGTCCTAAAAAATATACGTTCGACAGGATTAGCATTATAAAATTTCTCTGCTAAAATCCAAGATATTTATGGAAAATTTTTTGGTTTACGTGCGTAAATTTGTTGAGTTAATCATCAAAATTCAAAGACTGTTAGCTTCATTAATTGATTTTCATCATATCTCAAATAGTTTATCTGTAATGATTAAATAGATATATAGCATTGCGCATTATTTTTATTAATATCTTACTTTAAATGCTAATAATCTGATTATAATATCATTCAACATAACTCCATCTAAGAAAGATTATTAAGATTTGATTCTGAAGTCTTGTTTTGTAAGTTTGACTCTGTGCTTCTGTAACTTCCAAAATAGGTCTTTTTCTAACATGTATTAGATGTCAGACTGTTAAGTCATACTGTCATATACAAAATATATGAATAATAGGGCCAGAATTTGCAATACTCATTCCTAAATTCACTGATAAATTTGCAATAATAACCGTCTTGAGGTCATTCTTATGAACAAAAAATAATGAGACGATAAACTATGACATTTCTATCTTGGATTTAATTAAATAACTTCTGTATTTTGTAATATAATAATTTATTATGTATATAGGTATATTTTTATATGCTTGAAACTTTCAATAATAATAATGTTGGATTTAAAATGTTTATAAGAATGAAAAAGGCGATTTAACAGACCATACAAATACAATGATCTGCGGCTTTATAACGCTTGAACTTATAAACTTTTTTTAAAAAAGGATATTTGCAAAGCTTAATTAGGTTACTAACTTCACTTTTTCTTTAAAACTTGTTCCGCTTCAATATTTATAAGAAATAGGTGTTAATAATTTTATTTTCAACGTAAAAGCTAACGAAACTGATCGGATAAAACTATTATTTTTGAATGACTTTTTCGATAGAGACTGGGAAGTGGGAACGATTTAACGAAGAAACAAACCAACGTATCTAATGGCTAGAGGTCATGGAGCATGATCAAAGTAAACGAGCACAATTTTATTTGATAATTTTCTCTACCATTTCAGGCATAAGAGATAATATCTAACTTGTTAAATGAAGATCGAATCTTCTCTTCAGTTTGATACGATTGTAAGATTTAAAACAAATAGGAGGAGGAAAAAAAGAATGAAGAAATTTTTAACAATTTGCAAAATGTTCTCTCTCCTCCTCTCGTCTGTTATCTTCTGTCTGTTTCTGTTTTTAGACCATCTTTGTTCGTCAGTACTTTTGTATTCATTCCAAAGAAATTAAAGAAAATATTATATTAACAAAAAGGAAATATGAAGTAGAAAACGCAAGTTCTGACTCATAGGTGACTCATAAAAATATTCTCATATGTTTATGAGTCATCAGTTAAACTATCCAATAACCTTCATTAGTTATGATTAGATTTTTCGTTAGCTTTATTTTATGTTATTTTTGTAACTTAACTTATTTTGTTATTATTTTTAACAATAATGACGTCATGTCATCGAAATGATGACAACATCATGGTATCTGTGCTGATTAAATATCATTTTAGTAGATATTTTTATACCCTTGAAATTTCACGTAATCTGACTACATCCACTGTCTGCCACAGGTAGCTTGCAATGTTTCCTTTTTTTTCTGCAATTACCAATTTTAATGGTATCTGTGCTGATTAAATATCATTTTAGTAGATATTTTTATACCCTTGAAATTTCAAGTAATCTGACTACTTCCACTGTCTGCCACAGGTAGCTTGCAATGTTTCCTTTTTTTTCTAGAATTACCAATTTTATTTTTGCATGTGACACGTGTTGTGATGATCATTAAACTAATTAATTAATTATTCAAGTCATATTAATTCTTCCCGAAATTCGAACGTATGGTTAAATTCGGTTTAATGAGCGTCACGTTTCTGAGAAGTATTTATCGAAAAAATTTTTATTCGTTATTTCCGAGAATCTGAAAACATTTCATATGTATAGGAATTATTTTTGCTTGTGCCTGTTTAGATATTAAAATATAATATTTACTTCACTTAACTCTTCTTTTTTTTAATCCTATTTTTGAAAAACACTGCAATATAAACAGGAGGAATTATTTTTGCTTGTGCCTGTTTAGATATTAAAATATAATATTTACTTCACTTAAATCTTCTTTTTTTTAATTCTATTTTTGAAAAAACACTGCAATATAAACAAGGAAGATTGTGTGAAATTTCAATAAAATATTTATAAAAATATCTTTTTAACTCAAATATAAGAAAAACAATAATAAAAATAAATAAATAAATAAAATTATATTTGAATTCAAAAATAAAAGTCGGATGTTCGATGCCTGAAGTCTGTCATATTTACGTCTCCCCTAAATTTTTAATTTTTAATACACAATTTATATGAAGCGTAAAATTTTCTTTGTTAGCCTATTTTATGAAGAAAATGGAAACTTATAAGATCGGACCCACAGATTACTAATACAGATGGGACACAGCTAAAAACAAGGAAATTTCAGTACCACAGCGCCTCTCAGTTAGTTGATTGTGTATTTTTTCTTGAATGTAAAAATTTTATAATTTTTCAAGACATTGACCAGTATTAATATTTCCAAAGTCATTTAAATAATAAAGGATATTTTATTATTTTAAAATATAGAACTATATTGAATAATAATATTACGTAGTAATCTGTTTCCCATAAGCAGCTTTCGTTTCTAGTAGCCATCTTGTTTTCTTAAGACGTTTGATCGTAGCTCGTGGATCGAAGTTAACGTTAGTTATTTATAAAAGGTATTTAGTATAGATTGGAATTTATGGGTCATATCCTCCATATTAACAGGAAGAAGAAGAAGATTGGAATTTATATTATTATACAACGTATTTTCTATTGAGTGAGAGAACTCATCCGCTTAGGCTTAGTAAATGTACTGTATATTAGTTATTTTGAAATGTTTTCATTATTATTATTTAATATCATTAATATATTTTTGATATATAACTTGTTTGTACAAATATAAATTTTCGATAAAATTATATTAATATAATATACGTTGTTTTCCGAAGCTTGAAAATAGAATATATTTATATAAACACACAGGTTTCATTAATGTTTAACAATTCGGAAAGAAATTGTTATCAAATTTGTATTATAAATATTTCGAATGTATAAAGTCTAAAACACGATTAAAAATCAACGTTTTGTTTTTAAAAGTACATTTAACTTCTTAAAATCGGAAATAAATCAAGAAAGTAGTATTCACAATAACGATTACTGTATATAGGAAGTACAGCCATTTTTGTGATGTCATATCCTGGCTTTGTTGATGACGTTTAACTGTTAGTAGCACCATCTATGTTACGTTCTAAAGAAATAATATGATTGGTTCTTTATATGGCTACGTCATTTTGAAAAGTTACCATTAAAGTATAGGAAGTGTCCCATCTGTATTAGTAATCTGTGATCGGACCCATGTCTGCTTTCTGTTTGTATGCTTCCCATTAATAACTTTTTACATTAATTAGCAGAATTTCGTGAAATTCGGTAGCGATGTTCTGCCATTAAGGGACATTTCGACCTAACATCGTTTTATCCTACAGTATAAAAATTTCATTTTTATCAATATTTTAATTTCTATTATTGTCAAAAGATGGCGCTAAGTGTTAGCATCATAAGAATAATACATGGCTTAACTATTTTAAATGACGTCACATGATCAATGATATGACAAAATAATAACTATCATCAACCCGTAATTTAAGACATTACAAAGACGTAGCCATAAGGCATTACTTCATTAATGCTACCTCATCGTGATGTCATAAATGATAATGTCAGATGACGACAACATTATGGCATCTGTGCTTGTTAAATCAATATTACTATTGGATACGTAAAATCAATGATTTCCAAATTCTAAATAAATGACATCTTTCGAAAGTAGGCAATTTAGTGTTTTTGGAACTGTTTTTTATATAATGAATAATGTTATTTTTTTTAATTGATTTTTAAAGAACAACTGAACAGCTAAAAACTATAGAAGAAATCAATATGCAAACAATCAAAACCAAGTTTTTTTCCTAATATATTATATATATTTTCAAACTATTCTCGGAAAATGCCGGGTACACTTTGCTAGTTTTCTATATTTTTATACATTTTTATAATCAGTTAAGATAAAAGTTACTTGGTTTGCTTCTTTTTATAGGAACTGATTTTTGTTTTTTATATTTGAAAAATTGCTCATTATAAATATGAAATTTTTATATATAAACGTACCTAGATAACACTTGGAATTAGTATTTGCCCATTATAGCTATGATCTCGTTATTTCCAAGCTCCTTATAAAAGAGTTTAACTGTATTTTCTCCTCAATTCAAATTATATTCTGTTACAGAAAAAATCACTGCAGGTTTGTTATAGATTTACTATAGATATATGAAGTGGCATCTCTCAAATTCTGTCAATTGCTCATACTGCTGACAGATACGTCATAGAGCATCTTTTAGTACTGCTGTTTCATTACTTAATGTAATGAAACAGCATAATCAGTCAGATATATCTGTTCTTATGAACGTTGCTCTTTATATTGGCCTCAGATTCGCCCTTCTCAATGAGCTCTCAAAACGCCGTGTGTTCCTTGGCGATTAAATTTTAATCATTTGTATATCTTAGCTGAAAGGCATTTGTGCACCGAGTTTCGAAATTCTCGCTTCATTCTTTGTGGTGCATCGTTTTTTTCTCCAGAGTTATTTAGGAAGTGAGAAACAATATACCATAGCAAACACAATATTATAAAAAATGTCAGATTCATAAATTCTAATGTGCAAGTTTCATTGAAAATTAGCAAATTGATTACCCAATTAAAATGATTACTAGTCTTATCGTTTATTACAAGTATTAGTTTTGCATATATTGAAATAATATATTTTAAATGACATCTATAAGTGCAGAATTGTTCCTTGCTTTTAGACATTTTTGATATGTTAAAATCCTGTAAGAATTAAAAACGAAAAAAAAAATCAGCTTGCAGAATGCAAAAAAAACTTTCTAGTCGCATCACAGAAAATGGAAAAAATTTGTAGGAGATTAATGCACTCTGAACTTTTTTACCTAACAGTTACTGGTCAGCTAATAGGTATTGTTGCTAACAAGTAAGTATTTATCAGTATGTAAAAGTAAAATTCCATTTTTCTTATATGTGAGGTTAAATAAGTTTATAGAGAGATACGAATATTTTCATGGTTACATGATTACCACCAAATAAAGAAGTACAGATCTTGTTGCAATAAAAATAATTTATAATTTTCAGATTTTGTTGAAGCAGTCTCGAAATGTGTGTGTGTTCTAACAAATAGTGTAAATGCTGAAAGATTTTTCACTAAATGCTATTTAATTGCAACAAATAGGAAAATCAGAATTAAAGATGATAATGTAAAAATTTATTCTATGGCATTTTATTGGATTCGTAAATTGTTCAATGATTTCTTCACCCTTTTAAAAAGTTGCTTTTAAAAAGCATCATTCAAAATAATGATGCTTTTTAAAAGCATCATTATTTTCAATAATCATTCAAAATAATCAATTGTCATTCAAAATAATTGCTTTTAAAAAGCAATTATTTTGAATGACAATTGAAACAAACTGAATCTTGTTGAGAAGAGGATTTCATTCCAAATATAAAGTTTTATTTTTGTAATTTTATTGTAGTTATACTTATTAATGATAACTGAAACAAATTTCTCGTTTCACTAATTCTTTTAAATTTAAGATAATTGAACTATATGTTTCATTTTACATTAATTAAAATTATTGAATTTTGTGTTATTTTATTAACTTCTTGTATTTTATTTTTGGAAATAAAATTATCTAATGCAATTATCTTATTGTATGGTCCATATATCTGCATTAACCTAAAAATCAAATTTTCCTACCAAAATATTCTAAAAATGCTAAATCTGAAACATGGCCTAATAGTAAAAGCTGTGGCTTACCATCCTGGAGGATCCGGATTCAAATCCAAGTCCCATACCTCCAGTTTTTCAGGACGGGCCCGGCCCATTGAACACCATCCTTCAATCATCCGGTTGAGCCCATCATGGGTGTTGGCCAGCCTGTAACGGACTCTATAAATGGCCGCCTCCAGATAAAGAATATCTCATGAGGATATGGCAGCTTAATCAAAAATCGCCATCTTTAAATACCATTTATGGGTCTACAATAATGTAAACAGATTTTTATGTAATATAAAATGCTGAAAGATTTTTCACTAAATGCTATTTAATTGCAACAAATAGGAAAATCAGAATGAAAGATGATAATGTGGAAATTTATTCTATGGTATTTTATTGGATTCGTAAATTGTTCAATGATTTCTTCACCCTTTTAAAAGCAATTATTTTGAATGACAATTGAAACAAACTGAATCTTGTTGAGAAGAGGATTTCATTCCAAATATAAAGTTTTATTTTTGTAATTTTATTGTAGTTATACTTATTAATGATAACTGAAACAAATTTCTCGTTTCACTAATTCTTTTAAATTTAAGATAATTGAACTATATGTTTCATTTTACATTAATTAAAATTATTGAATTTTGTGTTATTTTATTAACTTCTTGTTCGGGCATCCGGCCGCCTACACCTAGGCGATTGCCTAAGTTCACCTAATTATAGAACCAGACTTATTTTCTATGAAATTTAATGCTGATATTCCATTATTGAAGAAACGTTGACGCAAAAACATTTAAACCAACAGTATCAACTATTTTTTTTTTTTCAAGCAGAAGACGGCATACGATATCGGTCTCGGCATTCCTGCTGAACCGCTCTTCCGATCTTATTTATTATGAGGACAACAACCCGTTAACTATATTTGAGGACAGCATCGGAAGTCAGTATTGAGTCTATGGGAATGTCATATTACCAATTTTTGTGACGGTATTAATGCGCACGGAACAGTCGATTTCGATGTAAAAGGTGACACCATAAGTAAGAACGATGTTTATTTATATAGATTCGTGTCTCTGGGTTTTCGGTTTTCAATTTCGAATAAACATTCAATGCAATTTGCTTCGATTGACGGTTAATCATGCAGCCTTTCGAGAACGACTTAAAATTGCAACTCTCCGCCAATACAGAATCGATTCGATTCAAGCACATCATTGGGCATCTGATCATCATATATATTATAGGCACGCAAATAATTTACTAGGCTTACATGTTAAAATCATGTTAATATCATAATTTTATCCGAAGCTTATAGCTTATTTGCCAAAATTGACATTATTTTATGGCAATTTACAGTAATATTTCGAATAATTTAATGGATTATATTATCGGCGTAGTGATATAAATAAACTTCGGTTCTCCCATTTAATACTGACTTCCGATGATGTCGTCAAGTATATCAAAAGGCAAATTTTATGATGAAAATTTTAAATTTACGTTCACTCTATCTATTGAAGGCGCTTTTGGAAAGTTAACGATATGTTAATTTATTATAATTTTATGAAGTTTTCAGTTTGATTTGAAGCAATCTTTCATTTCGCAATTTTACGATTAACGTTTGGAATAAACCACAATATATGCTTTTTTTCAATTTAACTTTATTTATATTTTAACCGTATATGCATTAAGCCACGTCGTAAGCGAGGTTTCTCAGGAAGTTATCATCATTTGATATTTCTGCTATTTCCTCAGCTATTCGAACGATCTCTTCGATTTCAACATCATCATCAACTATTAGGATAATATCTTCGGGACAAGATTCTTCCACAGGTGGAAGCGGTGGTAAGGGTGGAAGTGGAGGACTAGAAATTGGTTCTTGAACAAATACATGAATTTCTTGTTTTACTGGAGGAGGAGGCGGAGGAGGAGGAGGTGGCGGTAGTGGAGGTGGAGGAGGAGGAGGTGGAGGTGGAGGTGGTGGTGGAGGTGGCGGCGGTGGTGAAGAGCATGGTCTATTTGACTGAAATATAAATAATTTCGATTTGAATATATTGTTATTTTCATTAAACGTATATAATTATAATACAGTTATAATCTTATAAAAAGACATATAAAACGTAGAGAAAAAATAAATATCTATATTATTATAATATATAAAAATAATAGGATGACAATTATAAATATCACGTTTTTAAAATAATTAAAGGAACTCATTTGATATTCACTTTATAGATAACTACTAACACGTGGAAAATAACTAAATAATGTTCCGTGTCTATAATACTGTACTTTAATTCGAACATTTTTGGCACAAATGACAGTTATCGTGAAAAAAAAACAGAATTCGGAATATATATTTTCTAGTGATGGTTCACGTTTTAAGTAAAAACATTTGAAAATACAGTATGGGCGAAAATATACAGTACTGAAATTCGCGCATCTCAAACGTGTATGTGCGTTTGTAAACGGGGCATAGTGCCACCCGCTCGTGTTCCCAATAGTGAAAAGGAAGTTATGTTGTGCAGTTTTTGTTGAGAATGTGTCTCTCAACGGAGGAATATGTATACATAGTTGAGTATTATTTCCGCTCATATGAAACTCGTTTCCTTTGTTTTGAACGGCCAGATGTTATCTTCCAGAAACCGTTACACAGTGCATGTGTGACAATATGGTGGTCCGTCTCAGTACAAGTATAATAGTCCCCTATTTCATTGAGGATGAGGTAAGCAATGTTTTTAATGTCACTCAGGACTGGTACAGGCACTCGGACCATTTCTTCAGGATTGAGAAAGTTCTCTATGCAAAGGTCCATCATATGAAAAGAATGATATCAATAGGAAGGGAAAACCGGCCATATAGCTCGACAATCTCTAGTCATTCTGCAGGAAAACCCAGGAGGAATCATTTCACGTGGTACTGACTTCCTATTCTCATCCCGTTCCACCGATCTTACACTATCTGAGGCCTATTTGTGAAAATATTAAAGGAAACAGTGTTCAACTGTGAAGATCAGCCAAGAACTTTGCCTCCATTGCGCGAACAAATCATTTCCTTTTGCAGGAGTCTGCAGCAACATCTCTTCCGGGATATATTAAGAATCTGCGCGAATGATATGAATACAGTCTACAGCGAGGCAGTGCACACTTCAAACACATTATGCATACCGTGGTAAATAAACACACTAATATTGTGTGTGTTATTTTCTTTCAGGAGAAATAAACTAACAGATGACAACAAGGTAATATTATTCGTTTTTTTTTTCCATTTCAGTGCTGTATATTTTGGCGGATACTGTAATAATCATTTTTATTTCTTTCAGGAGAAATAAACTAACAGATGACAACAAGGTAATATTATTCGTTTTTTTTTTTCCATTTCAGTGCTGTATATTTTGGCGGATACTGTACAATGAAAAATGCTCTCTCGGATCATAGGAAAGCGGATACGTATTCCAAGAAATCACTGATAAAAAATGTAAAAAATTAGGAAGTCTTTATGCTAAAATATTTTTCTTAGAAATTTTTAAAAAAATTATCCCTTAGAAATGTAAAGTGTATACAAAAATAATTCTGATCCCGATGAATTTTGAAAATTTAGTTAAAATCTAATTTTTCTGTTAATAACTGAAAACCGTATTCCATGCTCGCATTGTTAACTAAATATTTCCGTGATAAAACAATTTATTTTAATTACTAATCGTTTATGTTGTAACAAAATCTTATCAATTTATTTAAATAAAAATATAATATATTCCGTCTTAATGCTTCTTCAAAGATGATTTTTTTTAATTACCGTAATTTCGGCCTATAAGACGTTGCGGCGTAGACGTATCCTAATTTTGGAATGGTAAATTTAAGAAAAGAAAATTATTGTTAATACTAATGAAATTTAAAATTCAATAAAATAAAACTTCGAAAGTCAGTAAAGAAAGATATAGAATTATTATTATTATTATTATTCAACTTCAGATTCATTACTGATATGATCATCTTTATCCTCACAATATCATAATTGTCGATTAAGTTTAATTGTATAACTAAAATTCACTCTTTATCCCAACAAAATTCTGATAATTATTGAAAAGTGTTCTGTCTGTCCTTTATAATATTCGTTGTAACAATGTAAACTATTCATTAATTCATTTTGTACTTGAAGATTTCTCAGTTTTCATAAAGTTGGGAGAGAAGGCGCAGTTAAAAGCCAAGATGACATTGTGGTAGTGATTATGGCACACAGTAACTGTCATTAATTTGTTTGAACAGAGTAGATGCTGAATTGCTTTATCTAACAAGTAAGATAATTTAAAATTCACATTAGGGTAAAACCGGGAGAGATGGCGCATCTTTTTTTTTTTGTTTACTGATAAAATTTATTAATAATCACAATCAAAAACTTTTATTATTCAAAATAGCTTACATGGAATCATATGAAAAAAGTAATGTCAAAAATTAGTTAAGCAAAATGTAAAAACTTGAAAAAGCCATCTTACCCAACTACATTGGGTGGATTGAGATGATTTTTTCAATTTTTAAAAAATTGTTCATTTTGATACTTTTTCATTTTGCTTAACTAATTTTTGACATTACTTTTTGCACATGGTTTCATGTAAGCTATTTTGAATAATAAAAGTTTTTGATTGTGATTATTAATAATAATCATAATCATCTTTGGCTAATACTGATACTGATTCAGGCTATGTTGATATCTTCAGCAAAATTTACAGTCAAGCATCAGCAAGAATTAGACTGCATAAATATAGTGAGAAAATTAAAATAGGAAAAGGTGTTAGACAAGGAGATACTATTTAACTAAAACTGGTTTCTGCAGTCCTTGAAGAAGTAATCAAAAAAATGGATTGGGATAAAATGGTCTCAAAATAGACGGAGAATATCTAAGTCATCTACGATTTGCTGATGATGTAGTCTTGTTAGGTTCGAATCCAAATGAACTACAGAATATGAAACAAAGCTTGGCCACAGAAAGCAAGAAAATAGAACTTAGGATAAACATAAGTAAAACTAAGGTCATGTACAACTTTCTCTCAAAATTCAACTCGCTGATTTTAACGCATAGCAAATCGTTGTCCTGGCTATGTGAAACCGCCTTAACCACCTCAGTCCTGGAGTTCCCTATAGGGAACACATAGGAAACACACATTTTAAATTTTTGTGCCTAATCTATTTAATATTTTTCAATTCTTTTTGTTTTGTTGTGCAACAACAAAAAACAGAAATTGAAAAAAATTTTTAGTTTTAGAACTCTTAACAAGATGAGTAACAGTAAAAATTTGTAGTATGCATTACAAAATTTTTCTCAGGAATGAGGAGGTTAACATATAGATTTTAAGCTAAGTATGTAAATTATTATGTTTATAATAATAAAAAGAAAGAAAGAAGAAGAATGGTTAACAGGAGATGGAATCATATTTTGATCTTCTATATCTTGTTCATGATTACTTCCATGTTGAGGGAAACAACACACCTGTTCTTCTGCATTATCCTGTAAGAGAAAATACATACACAGTTTCTCCTTTACACGCAAAAGTTAACGAACCATTTGCGAGTCACTTCGTTTACTCTCTCTGCAAAAATTGCAAATAAAAATCAAATATTCAGAATTTCAATCCACCTTTTTTATTTTTATTTTATTTTTATATTTTATAACCGTTTCGGAAACCGGAAAAATATTCCGAATATTGGTTTAAAGAAAGGAATTTTTTATTATTTTTTCTGGAGAGTTTTTAAGGATGATTGAAGGTGTTTATGTATTAAGCAGCATTTTCGATGGTTGTCTATCCGTTAGAAAGTTTATGATTTAAAAAAAAAAATTTTTTTTT